>JAJEJO010051824.1:0-12086 GCA_020662805.1 Glaucomys volans
TGTGAATAACACATATGTTAAATATTTTCACTGGGTTTCTTATATTTCTTATGCACTTTTCTATATTTTTTATGCATTTATCTGTGCTTTAGTCTATGTATTTTCTATTGTCCTGTGTTTCAGTTAACTATTCTTTCTTCAACTGTGTCTAATCTATTGATTAATTTATCCAGTCTTTAAATTTATTTATCAAATTTTATCAGGCATAGGATATTATTCTGTTGTTTTATGTAAGCCTCAAGTTTGTTCATACCAAATTTATCCATGTAGATTTTTAATTCCAAGACCATATTGATCGTAGTTATTTTAAATCTCTGTCTTATTTTCAATATCTAGATCTTCTATTGATATTATTCTGGTTTGTTTTTTCTATTGACTTTCTGTCAAACTTGTTTCCTTTTTCTTTCTTTTTTAAATATGCAATTATATAGGCATTTATTGATTGATTGATTGATTGATTGATTTTGGAGAACAGGATCTTTCTTTGTTGCCCAAGCTGGCCTTGAATTCCTAGGCTCAAGTGATCCCCTTACCTCAGTGTCCTAAATAGTTGGGACTATAGGCACGTGCCGCTGCACTCGGCTATAAAACTTGTTTTCTTGTCTATCTGGTTATTTTGACAGACTACTAATATTCTGAGGCTCTGCATGATATTACCTTCTGCCAAAGATATTTATTTTTGCTTCTGGAGAGGCTAGGAGCCAATTGCTGTAATCCAGTTAGGAATGGAGATGATTCTAAACTGGGCTTCATTCCCTATGAGACCTGGTGCTTCGGTTGGCACTTACTCCAAAGGTTTGTGATATTTCCCAGAACCCCTGAGACCTGGTAGCCCTTAGCTGCAACTGTTTCTTCTACATCCCTTACACTGTTGAAATCACTGTTTAAACTTAGGATTTCGTTTACTGCTTTCACTTTTGGAATCAGTAAGTGACTTGAGGGAAAAGAATCTTTGAGTGCCAGACTCACTCTACGGACTTAAATCCTTGTTCAGATCTTTTCTTGTTCCAGTGTTCTCAGAAAGTCTCCCTGCCTTGGTATCTCTGAGATGTCTAGTTCCTCAAGTCATTGCAAGCAGGATATATTGTCTAAATGAACCGAGGCAGCCATTGCCAAGTATAGAACTCAAATGGAGGTTTATAACCAAAGAGTGACACAATGGAACTTCATAAGATTAATCTGACCAAAGTAGAGGATAACAACCAATTATCAAAATTAAAATAGCCAACATGTATTGGTCATGATCATTAGCTATGTGCCCAGTCACTATTACTATAAGTATCTGTACATATATTAACTCATTTAATCTTGACAACAAATGAACAGATTAGATATTATTGCTATTTCCATTTTACACATAAGGAAGGAAATGAAAAGAGAATTTAAGAAACTTGCCTAAGATCCTAAATCATGTACACTCAGAATTCAGAGCCCAGGCTTGAACCCAGGAAATTTTGCCTAGAGATCATACCTAGTGTTTTGTTGTTGTTGTTTTGTTTTGTTTTGTTTTGGTGCTGGGGATCCAACTTAGTGCCTCATGCATGCTAGGCAAGCACTTTACTACTGAGCTATATCCCCACCCCAAAATAATACCTCTCTAAGACAAGAGGCTGCTGTAATATGGGAGGCAACAGATAGTCAGAGTCACAACGAGAATTATAGCCTGGGAGTCAGAGAAGAACAGATAACTACAAGAAATATTTTGAAGAAAGATTCAATAAGTGATCAAATAGTTCCATGGCATGAGAATGGAGAAAGTCAAGGACTGATCTCAGATGCTTGGCCAAAATACCTGGAAAGTTGGGGCTGGGAGTGTAGCTCAATGGTGGAGCAATTGCTTACCATGCACAAGGCCCTGGGTTCAATTCCCATCATTCAACAAAACTAGAAGAAAATCTGCAGTTATCATGCACTGGCAGAAATTCAAAGTTGAGATGAAGCTAATTTAGATGGGGTGCTGTGTGGGAAATGTGGGAAGAGCCTTGCAGCTGCGGAGTGGGTAAAATCCTGTGGCATACCCTGGATCATCATGCTTGGGTGGCACACCCCCAGGTGACCGCCCCCCACCAATGGGGCATTGTCTCGGGAGAGTCTCACCCCGTTCCCCCGTCTTCCTTCTTCCGCACTGTGCAGTTTCTAACTGGATTGCTCTGATAGGCTCTTGCAACATTGCTTCTCCTTTACTCATTGGCTCCCTACCTCCATAAAATATGTATGCTTCCTGAATAAAGCTGAGATTGCATCACAGAATCTGATACCAATATCAAAATGATATTTTCACCAACAGCCACTTCAACCACTACTAAAAACCACTGGTCAGCATCATTTGAATACTTGAAATGGAAAACATTTTCTTTTCTTTTTGGGAAGGGTGAACCATACTGGAAGCTTCTTAGTTCTTCCCCTCCACAGAATTATGTATTAGCTTTACTCTTACTAATTCATGCTATTATCCACCATGACATAATAGAGCCTTTCACCCTATAAAATCTCCTGGGGCTGATTCTCGTTGCTCTGTCGCCTCACCACCTCGAGGACCCCCCATGTTGACTATGGTGCTGGAATAGTCTTACATGAAATCCTGTGATCCTCAGTGATTTTGTTAAAAATCATAAAATGTTTGCTATTCTAGGTGAAAACTTCCAGCCCCTGGAGGAAATAGCAAATAAGGTCATTGTTGCTGAATGTGAATGGAGAACAGAAAGTAAATGGATTCTCAGCATCAGTGAACTCACGGAATGGAAAAGATACACACTTTACATCCAATTAATAATTAATGTTCACTCAAGATGGAAAATTGAGCTTAAATTTTGTTCAATACGCTTAATTTTAAAAATAACATTATCATTCTTACCAATTTTCAAAGAATACATGTCCAAAGTTAAAAAAGAATCAGAAAATAGAGTGAAAAAGAAAGACAATAAATAACCCATAATCCCAGTACCCTGTGGTAATCACTGTAAACATTTTGGGGTATATTCTTCTAATACTTTTCCTATGCTTATGGCTCAATATACCTTATACGACTTGTTTTCTGCTATGCATGCTGTTTTATAGCTCACTTTTTCATGTGATAATGTGTCATTAACATGTCCCTATTTTTTATAATATTTTGAGAACATGATTCTCAATAACTGCAAGAGTACACATTTCCTTACTTGGGGAAAATTAATTTATTAATTAATTTATGTGTTATTTTCCTGGAAGGGTAGGTCAAATGGGAAAATGGCTCCCAGATGAAGGTAGCAGCAATCAATCATCACTGCCTGTGGCTTCAGCCTCTGTAGCAAAAGATGAAAATCCCTTGTGGTAGCACCAGCATAGGAGGGGCCCTCCACGGGAAACAGGCCTTGAGAGAGCAGAGACTGTTTTGTTCACTGCTGTATCCATAGTACCCACTTTATAAAGGACTGAAATCAAGCAGAAAAAGACCAACACAGATAATGCCCAAAAGATGTGAATAAATTAATGCAGACAAGTGCAAATGGCTCTTAAACATACACTTTTAATTAGAGAAACACGATTAAAAATAAATTTTGCATTTCTCACCTGATTGGCAAAAATCTGAAAGCTTGACAATACAATTTTGTTAGCAAGTTTGTAAAGAAATAACCTGTGATCAGGGATGGTGGAGCACACCTGCAATCCCAGGGACTCAGGAGGCTGAGGCAGGAGGATCTCAAGTTCAAAGCTGGCCTCAGCAACTTAGCCAGGTCCTAAGCAACGTAATGAGATCCTGTCTCTAAATAAAAAATAAAAAGGGCTGGAAATGTAGTTAAGCACCCCTGGGTTCAATTCCCAGTACAAAATAAATTAATAAATAAAAAGAAATAGCCTGTATTCTACTAGGCTGGTAGCAATACAAAATGTTACGACTCCCTTGTGGGGGAATTTGTTGGTAACTAACAAAATGATATGCATTTATTTACCTTTTGTTCCTGCAATTTCATCTCCGGAAATCTATCTGGCAAGAACCACTATACAATTAGGAGATGATACTTGTAAAGGTAGTCCACTGAAGGATTGTGTGTAATTCCAAAAGAATGGAAATATCCAATTTTATTCAAGAAGGAAGGACATACTTGAATGAATTATGCACATTCACATGGCAAACTACGATGCAGCTGTGAAGATAAGTATCAAAGATCTCTTTATGCTGATTTGGAGAGATTCCCAAAATATATTATTAAGTGAGAAAACAACAAGGTGTAGAATAGTGCTATACTTTGTTTAAGGGAGAAAATAAGAATACATGTATTTGCTGGTATTTGCACAATGCTTGATGGAAAACACTAAACTAATAAAGATGGTTGTTTATGGGGGAAATGAGGGGACAGGAGAAGAGAAGCAAGGTTTCTCTGCAGACCGCTTTCTAGACAGTTTTTATCTTCAAATAGTATGAATGCAGTACCTTATTTTTTTTATCTTAAAATTGGCATCAGGGATGGGATGTAGCTCACTGGTAGAGTGATTGCCTAGCATGCATGAGGACCTAGGTTCAACTCCCAGCACCATTTGAAAAAATGGAAATAAATACATGAACATAACCAGACAGTGAATATGTTCCATACTCACAAAGAGGAAGGATTTGTTTCAAGTGACTTCGGGGCACAAAGCTTTGACTCTGTAGCTGCTCCTCAATTTAGAAGGGAGCTGCATCCTGTTAAACCCATCGTAAGCTGAAAACACATTGTCTATGTCTCACCCCCGTACATCACAGCGACAGTACACTGCAGGGCCGCAGCGGTTTCCCTTGGTGATCATGGGGCCTGCTGGGAGCTGCCGACTGCCCCTGCCCAGCATTTCAAGAGAGGGTCGGATCCTGTATCGCTAGCCTGGAAAAAGATCCAAACTCAAAATTCAGATTAGCTCCTTCTGAATACATATCACTTTCACACCAATGTAAAGTCCAAAATCATAGTTCAAACCATTATAAGTCAGGGAATGTCCATACCTCCTCCTCAGCAAGAAGTATTCTAAAGATGAGAAGATCTTCAAAGAAAATTGAAACTTCAACTCATTTTATATTTGCAGTAGTAGTGCTGTTATCAATATTTTGAAATTTTATTGTATGATAAAACATATAAGCATTGCAATAAAAATATTAGCACACACTTGTAAATTTCAGTGGCTAAGGAGGCTGAGGCAGGAGGATCATGAGTTCAAAGCCAGTCTCAGCAAAAGCGGGGCACTAAGCAATTCAGTGAGACCCCATCTCTAAATAAAATACATAAAAGACTAAGGATATTGCTCAGTGGTCAAGTGCCCTGGTATCCCCCCCAAAAAAAGTTAGGAATCAAGATTTCCAGTGTCAAAGAGAAGGGATCCAACTATAAAAATTAAATAAATTATAATAAAATTCAAATTTAAGAGATCAAAAGGAACTTGAAAAAGTTTGAATCCTTTTCAAAAGGATTGAAAACAATATACATGGTATAGCTCTGTTTTTTAGGAAGGGCTGAGAGCAGCACTATCCCAGAAGCAACAACCATCCCTGTGCACAGGACTTGGTCTCTACCACTCTTTGCCACTAAGGGGAGCCACGGCTCCACTGGTGGGTGACTGCAGTTGGCAGACGGAGATGGAGTGAAAAGCGAATCTCAGATGTATTCTCCCAGGAAGCAAAGCTTTTGTGTCATGTCAAAAGGACATGCGACCCCATCTGAATGGGTTCCCACTGACCAAATTGCAAGAATTTAAGCACCATCAGGAATAATGATTGAAATTTATGGAATCTAAAAATCCACGAGTCCATAATCAAAAAAGAGGCAGGAAAAGCTCATCTGTCACCAAGCAAATTGATGAAACCATTTAAGTCAACTTCTTTGAAAATTTGGAAATTAAAGAAATATTTTAAAATTAAAGCCTGATACTAAAGTAACCCCAGGTGATGTGGGAAAGCTTGGCTGAATCAGAATCTGGTTGATAGGAGGAATGATATAAACAGAAGAAATATGGTTTTTTCACTTCCTAACTAAATGATTGATTTGGAAAGATGACCCATTGGTTGGTTTTTTGCTTTTGGTACTGGGGATTGAACCCAAGGGTGCTCAATCACTTAGCCACATCCCCATTCCCTTTTTATCTTTTATTTAGAACCAGGGTCTTGCTAAGTTGCTGAGGCTGACTTTGAACTGGCTATCCTCCTGCCTCAGCTTCCCAAACTGCTGAGATTACAGGCCTGTGCCACCATGCCTAGTGACCCATTGATTTTTGGAATTGCTGTTTCTGGTACTACGGATGGAACCCAGCGTGCTCTACCACTGAGCTGCATCCCTGGTCCTTTCTTTTTGTATTTTAACTTCTTGTTATATTTATTTATTACTTATTTATGTATTTTGCTTTGCTAGGGACTTAACCCAAGGCCTTGTACATGGTAGGCAAGTGCTCTACTGTGGAGAGCTGTTCTTATTAAGCAGAATTAGACTAGGTTGAGTCATGTGACACAGAGGCCTGGCTTCTAGGAACTGCCAGGAGGCAAGTGGTGCTGTGTGGGAGTAGTTCCCTGTCTCCTTCTGGAATTTTCCCCTTAAGAGAATGGCTCCCCTAACTCCATCCTATCCTGTCCATCACAGAAGAAGCTGCTCTGGGTCCTTGCCCCCTTTACCTGTGTCTATAAATAAAAGAGAGTTGGGCTCCTCGTGGTCCAACGTCATTGTAAAGAGGCCACAGCTGGTATGGCCAGATCCTTCATGCCTGCTCTCAATAAAAAGAGTACTGGCTCTTGTGTGATTATTGAGTAGATAAGTCTTTTGGGTAATAGATCGAGAAAAACAGCCAACATCCTCCTCCAGCAGTCAACCCTTTCCTCCTCCACGCGGGACGAGACAGAGAGGACCCTGACACTCTTCCACTGAGCTATACTCCCAGCTCCCTGGTCTTTATTTTTATTTTGATACACCTTCTTCTTGTGAGGCTGAGGCTGAGGCTGGCCTTGAACTTGCAATCCTTCTGCTTCAGCCTCCTAAGTATCTGGGATCATAGATAATATGTGCCACAGTGCTGAGGAACCCATTGGTTTTAAAAGCACTAGATGAATGGTCGATGAAGAACTAGACATTTATAGTCTCCCAAAATAACATCACATAGATTTTGCTCCATTTTTAAGTGAAATGTGTCATTGTTTGATAGCGGGATGAGGCCAGCGTGTGCATCCAGCAGTTAGGTGAACACCACGAAGCCTCTGCTTTTTTACACCACTTATCTTGGAATAGATAATCAGAACAGTGATATTTGTTCTTTTCTGGCATCATTAGTTAAAAGAAATGAAAATGTATCCATTTATCATTCTAAAAAGGCTATCAGCTTTATGTGATAAATGTTCATACTCAGAGTGAGATTCACTACTCTTGGTTTCATTCGTTCATTCAAGGAATGTTAACTGACTGCGAATGAAGCAGCAGACCCTGTGCCTGATGTTGATAGAGGAGCTCACAGTCCACAAATGGAGACGAAAGGGACACAGCTAAGCACAAATACAGAGTGGAAGAATGGGCCACTCAGGAAGTGTGCCGGGATACCCTGGGGTGCACACAGGCTGAGTTTGCCTTGATCGGAGGCACTCAGAGCTCAGGAATGGTTAGCGAAGACTTCAGAAAGGGTGTATGGGCCAAGTCCTGGAAGTCAGCAGGCACCTTTCCAGGTTACCAGGGAGAAGGTTCCAGTGCATAAGAAGGACGTGGGGGGGGTCTGGGGTTGTAGCTCAGTGGAAAAGCACTTGCCTTGCACATGTGAGGCACTGGGTTCAATCCCACATCACATAAAAATAAGTAAATTAAATAAAGGAGTTGTGTCCATCCACAACTAAAGAAAAAAAAAAGATGCGGGGGCCATAGGAATCAGATTCAGAGGCCCCTGCTCCATTTGACTGGACTGCATCCTGTAATGCTGGACAGTCTGAAGGATTTGGACGCTGGCAGGTGAAAAAACTTCTTGGAAAGTGTTAGGGCGGTTCAGGGCCAAGCAGTTTGCGCATGCGCAGAGGAAACACTGTAGCCTGATTCACATCTGGCCTGTTCTCCCATAACCATTGTCTGATCAGGTTACCCCAGTCTGATCTTACAGAAAGTAAGAACTACAATATCATTTTAAAATTTATTACAAAGCAACAAACATCATCATGCTTGATGCTAAAAACATTCCAGGCTTATTCTGTGTTGCACTCTGATTTGGCTTTATTAATTGTCTATAGATGGGGCAGGGGTTGTGGCTCAGTGGTAGAGTGCCTAGCACGTGTGAGGCACTGGGTTCAAGTCTCAGCACCACTTAAATAAATAAAGGCCTTGAGTCCATCTACAACTATATTTTTTTTTAAAAATTGTCTATAGCTGGCATCTGTTCTGATTGGCCCCTCCATTCTGATTGGCCAGGGCCTTTGCTCAGTTTCTAAAAAACAAAACATACCTGAGAACATTAAAATTAAGAACAAGACAAAGTGTTTTGCTTACAAAAACTCTGTAAACAGTGTATTTGACAAGGAAATAGAACAAGAGGTATACATATTAGAAAGGAAGGGTGAAACCAACATTATTAGAGATGATTTGACCAAAAAAAGGGAGAGAATTACATTAAACTTTAGAATCTCTATCCCACAAGGGGTGCATAACTTGGTCTTTGGCCACTTTAATGAAGTCCTTCATTTCTATGGTTTCCATCAAGATGTCAGGCAAACCTTCATTAACTTTGACTCCTTTGTGATCAAACTCAGGCACATGCTCATTGTTTTAGTTAGTTTGTTTTTTAATCACTGTGACCAAGATAACTAACAAGAACAATTTTATAGGAGGAAAAGTTTATTTGGTGCTCAGTTTCAGGGGTCTCAGTCCATAGATGTCCAACTCCTACTCTGGGCCTGAGGTGAGGCAGAAAACATCATGGCAGAGGGTGTGGCAGAGGAAAGCAGTTCAGGACATGGCAATCAGGAAAACAAGAGTGTTCCATTCACCAGGGACAAAACATATAACCCCCAAAGCATGCCCCCAATGACCTATGTCCTCCAGCCACACCTGACCTGCCCAGAGTTACAACCCAGTTAATCCATCAAGTGGATTAATGCACTGATTAGGTTAAGGCTCTGAAAACTCATTTCACCTCTAGACTTTCTTGTGTTGTCTCACACATGAGCTTTTGCGGGGGACACTTCATATTTAAACCACAAAACTCATTAACTCATTATTCTTTTGAATTAAAATTCCTCATGGGATACATTGGACTTTATGGGTTAATCCTTTTACTCACGGTGTCTGACTGGAAGTAAGTGGTGTTTGTTCAATCAATGAACAGATTCACTTATACCAGCAAGACCACTGTTAGAGTTCAGATATGAGTTGTCACCCAAAATCTCATGTGTGAGACAATGCTGGAATGTTCAGAGGTGAAATGATTTGATGATGAGAGCCATAGTTAGTGGATTAATCCATTTGATGGATTAATCATTCGAATGGATTATTGGGTGGTAACTGTAGGCAGGTAGGGCATGGCTGGAGAAAGTAGGTCATGGGGGATGTTATCCTTGAAGATTATATTATCCCTATTGGCTTCTTGTACTCAAACTCAGCTTCCCAGATGTGATGAACTGAGCAACTTTCTTCTGTTCTGCCCCACCTCAGGCCCACAGCTATGGAGTCAGTTGACTGTTAACTGAACCTCTGAAACTGTGAGCCAAAACAAACTTTTCATCCTCTGAGGTGTTCTTGTCAGGTTTTTTGGCCTCAGCAACGCAGAGCTGATTAAAACAGCCACCTCAACCAACATCGTGCATAATAAAATTTATATATGGAATTCAACTTTCATTCAGTTCTACTATCATTTTCCCCAATGTGTCCTTTACTCATATGGCAATAAGTGTAGAGGTTCAGAGCAAGGACTCTGCATCCCATTGCCTGAGTTTAAATTTATTAGCTGGATGTGGTGGTACACACCTGTAATCCCAGCAACTCCAAAGTCTGAGGCAGGAAGATTGCAAGTTCAAAGTCAGCCTCAGCAACTTAGTGAGGCTCTAAGCAACTTAGTGTGACCCTGTCACACTCACACACACACAAAAAAATTATAACAAGCTTAGCATCAGACCTTGCTTAATTTCTTGGTCTGTCTATGCCTCATGCTACTCATCTGTGAAATGGGAATATTAGTAGCACCCACCTTGCTTTGAACAGCATTTCAAGAGCAATTTTCTCATCATCATTGCTGTGATAGCAGCTTCTTGCACTGTTATTTGCCAATCTCTAGGTTAACCCAGCACCACCACCACCACTGCTATTTCTGTTTGATTTTTCAGTTCCTCCATAGCCTTTTGTTGGAGAGTTGGGGAGGTACTGGGATTGAGCCCAGGAGTGCTTTACCATTGAGTTAGATCTCCAGCCCTTTCATTTTTTAATTTGAGACAGAGTCTCACTAAGTTGCTGAGGTTGGCCTTGAATTTGTGATCCTCCTATCTCAACCTCCAAAATCGCTGGAATTATAGTCATGCACCATCACGCCTGGCTCCTTCATGGCTTTTGTAACTAATTTTCCATGTCAATTTTCCCTCTGTTTTCTTAAATGATACAGTTATTGTTGTTGCTGCTGCTGTTGTTGTTGTTATGACTACTACTATTGTTTAGCTTTGGAATCTCATAATTACTATCCTGTTCCTTGCAACCTCTGGCCTCCCCCCATTTCTGTACTTACACATGCAGTCTGGGAAAAAGTAGTCTTTGATGTTTTGCAGCTTCTGGAACAGTTCCTGAGTGACCATCCAGCTGGTGATTTCCCAGGAAGACTACCCCATCACCTGGAATTTTGTCTGTTCCGACTCCTGGGCTGAAACACCCTCAAAAGTTTGGACTCTTGGCTTCTGTGCTCCTAGACCTCACTATCTTAAGAAATCCTTAAGACTCTTCCCCACTGTTTGCAGTCATTCCTCTCGGACTTGCTCACTGTGAAGTGTGGCCACACCTTAGAGATTCATGAGCATTTTACATCTTCTTTCCTCAAACAGGTCTTCTCTCCTCCTGCCTTCTGCCCTGCCCTGTGGTGTGAGGTGATCAGTGTGGACTCAGGGCTGGGAGACTGGCAGGGCCATGACTAGAGTGGATCAAAGGAGGGGCCTGGGCACAAGTTGCAAGGACATATCCCTCCCAGGGACTTGCAAGGGCAGGGATAGCCTTCAGAAGGAGCAGCTCCTTACATTGTGTGCAAAAAGTGCCTCTCTAGCCTCACCCTAGTCCCACACCCTGGAAATGGTTTTTCCATTACAACAATAAAAAGTCATTGTTGGAAGATGCCTTTAATGTTGCATAACTCCATTGTTTCTCAAAGTGTGATCCATGGAGCACCCACTAGAGACTTAGCAAGGTCTACAAGACTGATTCTTGGACCCAAGCCCAGGACCATACTTTCAGAATCTTTGGGAGGTGGGGCAGGAATCTGCATTTACAAAAATTATTATATGTATTTATTTATTTATTTTGGCACCAGGATTGAACCCAGAGGTGCCACATGAGCCACATCCCCAGTCCTTGTTATTATTTTATTTAGAGACAGGGGCTCACTGAGTTGCTTAGGGTCTCTCTAACTTGCCGAGGCTGGCTTTGAACTCTTGATCCTCCTGTCTCAGCCTCCAAGCCTTTGGGATTACAGGCGTGCACCACTGCGCCGTGTGAAGAATCTGCATTTTAATAAAGGGTTTGTGGCACTGCTTAGAAATCAGCAGCGGAGATCTCTTCCTACGTGATGCTCCTTCAGGACAGGCAACATGCAGTCTCACAAAGCAGCCTGTTTCTGGTCTAAGATGGCAGCTGTTAAAAAGTTTACTCTCCCGGGCACAATTGTGCCTCCGCATAACGTCACTCTGGGTCTGGAGTGACAGGGACTTCTCTATAAGGCAGGTCTGAAGTACTTAGAGCAGCTTTCATGGTCTAAGCGCCACTTGGAGAAGCTCACCCTATTTACGAAGCGGTTCCTGTTCAGTTCATTCTTTCCCGTGTGCCACCACGCACAGGGAGAGCCACGAAAAGAGGCGCAACACCCTTAAAGTCACCGCCCCCAAAGGAAAAGTTTCCAGCGCAAAGCCCACTCCAGACTCCCGGCGGGCTTCCGACAGCCCC
>JAJEJO010051824.1:12845-32517 GCA_020662805.1 Glaucomys volans
TTTTTTTTTTTTTTTTTGGAACTGGGGATTGAACTCAGGGGCACTCAGCCACTGAACCACATCCCCAGCCCTAGTTTGAATTTTATTAGAGACAGGGTCTCACTGAGTTGCTTAGTGCCTTGCCCTTGCTGAGGCTGGCTTTGAACTCGAGGTCCTCCTGCCTCAGCCTCCCGCGCCGCAGGAATTACAGGCGTGTGCCACTGTGCCCGGCTCATGCTTTAGTCTTGGTAATGCCCAATACTGGCAAAGGTGGGTAAACCTGGCATTCTCATGTGTAGCTGGTAGTACTGTAACTGATACAACTGGAAATCAATCTTTTCTCAAAACCAAAAACTTTTTCATGCTTTTAATTCAATAATCTTATATCTAATCTAAAGGAGGTATGTACAGTATAAAAGAAAGCAATTTTCATAAAAAAGATATATTTAGGAATATAATCATGATAGTAACAGAGATAAGTAAGTATCTAATGAGATATGGTTAAGGGTAGTATAACATGGCCTGTATAGTGGAATATGATGCGACTGTTGAAATGATAGCTATGAAGACCACATGGTAACAGAAAAAACTTTTATGTCAAAATGTGAAGGGTTAATTTAATGTGCCTGGTGCCTGATGATTGCAACTCTCTAAAAGGTGTATATATATGCATGTGTGTGTGTGTGTGTGTGTGTGTGTGTGTGTGTATGTGTGTGTGTGTGTATATATATATAAGCAGGGTTTTTTCTTCTAAGTACTGGGGATCGAACCCAGGGCTTGCTAGAGAGGTGCTCTGCCACTGAGCTACATGGTGTATTCTTGAAAGATAAGCAAACCACTAAGAGTTGTTGAGTTTGTTGAGTTAGGAGTTCTGTAGTTGTTTATCATGAGAAATGATTTTATTTTCTCCATGACCTTTTCTTTTTGCAAATTTACTTTGAAAATTTTAAAGAAAATGTTCCCAGAGAGCAACTCTTCCTCACCACCATCACGTTCTCTCTCTTTTTGTTTCTGCTCCCAGGGAGACTTTCTTCTTATTTATCCCCCTAATATGATATTGTTTTTAGCTCTGAAATTTTGGAAAACTATTCAACTTCTTTTCTTTTTGAATAGTTTTTCTTGAATTTTAGGTGGGTTCAAATAAAAAGGCTCTGTGTGTGTGTGTGTGTGTGTGTGTGTGTGGTACTGGGGCTCAGACACAGGGCCTCAGCTCTACCTCTGAGCTACATCCCCCCAACCCTTCCCATTTAAATTATAAAGGTAAACCTACCTGCTCGTGGTGGGGTGGGGGGGCAAAAGTCAGGCAATAATAGGGAATAGAGTGGAAATAAAAATGTTTCCCACGCCTGCCTCTGAAACTTTCCTTCCTGCCTTATCCCCCTTGGCCCCCTTTCCTTGTACCTATATCCTTAAGGAATGATTGATTATCAATTGAGGTTTGGTGAGTGTGCTTCTGCTCTTTTCCTATGCATTTACACATATGTGCAGACATTATCACATGAATGAAATTGTGTGTGTGTGTACATATAAAATGCAATTTATATATATAATAAAACACTCTGCCTTGCCATCGTCGTAATAGGTTGTGCCAAATTGACCTTGAAAAAAGCGGCACCCATTTATGTTTTCACCAACAGGGTATCCTTTGCTTTGTTTCCCTCCCCCTTCTAAAGTACTAAACTGTTCCACCTTTGCCAACAGAATAGGTGGGGAATGACACCTCCCGGTTGGCTTGGTGACATTTCATTCCTTGTAAGTGAAGCTGGACACAGTACACAGAGTTTGATGACCAGTGTCTGGGACTCTTGGTGGGAATTCCATGTCCCCTTTTAGCTGGGTACCAAAGCTGGTTTCCCCGCCACAGCTGCCTGTCTCTTAGGGAGAGTCTTTAAGGGTGACAGGATTAACAGCACAAAATTCTTTTCTTAGTTCTCATCCATCTTGTCAGTTTATGAAAATAAAGAGCTTGAAAGAATAAGAACTGTCTCATTTATAAAATGGATCTGGTCTGACATTATTCCCAATAAGGATATCATTTTGCTGTTGTTGTTTTGTTGTAGAAATTAACATTTCTACCATTATTTGCAGTTAGTGGCTAAAGAGAGCTATCAATTTGAGACGCTTGAATTTGAAAACATTTATACTCAGCCTTTTATTACTTTTTGTAGTTTGACATTGTTCTTCAAGATTCACAGAAAACTGGAGCTCGGGCCCAGTACAGGGCCAAAGCACAAATGTTTGTATGTTTACATTGTGTACAACAGATAGCTTCTACCAAGCTGCTGTGGATTTAGAGGCTGAAGTGCCTTGGGTCGAGGGCATGATAGAAACAATTCCCCGTGTTTCAAAGGAAGTTTGTAAACCAGTGGCATCTCCACGGCGTAAGAGCAGAGTCTGCACTTGTTCCTCCTTCCTGTGTCGTTTCCCTCTGTGACCTGAGAGGAGCATGTTGTAACCTGTGGCTAGGAGATGGGAGTCCACACCAACTCCTGAGAAGAGCACTCCGCCAGCTTCTGATGTTAGCTGCTTGCTGCATCCAGGATACCCAGGCCTGTGTTTGTCACAGTGCACCAGCTGTGAGCTCCAAGAGGACTGCCTGAGAGAGCAGGGGCGCCCCACATCTGGGGCTGACACTTAGGAAGCGCAGTGCCAGGGACTGGGGACTTTTTCTGTGATGTGGCCAGGGACAGAGTGAGTGTGGCTTCTCTTCACCCACTCAGACTTCTCCCAGACACAGAGCAGAGGCCACCCTGGGACGCAGAGGAGCAAGCTCCGTATTGTAACACAAGATGCATCTCTTCTTTACATAAGAAACCTCAGTACCAAGGGTGAGGCTATGAACCACCGTTAGGAGCCCAGATGGGCCAGACTGGACCCTGTCTGTTCCTTTAGGTAGCTGAGTTTGTACTCAGTATGGAGGACGAGGTTTCAAGTGACTTTGCTAGTGTGGCACTCCTGAGGAAGTCAACCTCATTAAGTTGTGGACACCGCTGTTAATCTGTAATTCATACTGCTGTCGATGACTGCCCTGATTAACAACAGGGCATGCGCTTGGCTGACCCCATGAGGCCAGAGAACTGGTCTAATTTCACCTTGATCGGTGGAATGCCAAGTACGGGGATACAGGAGGAGGCTGATGTTAAGGCAGGACTACAGTTACCCTGATTTTCTGTGGGTAAGGACACCATGAAGACAGTTTTTTGCAAGGCAGGGTAACATTGGAATTGTAGTTTGTGGAATTATTCATTAAATATGTTGAAGACCTGCTATGCCCAGAAGACAGAGACTCACACATCCTCCACAGCTGCTTCCAGGAGAACAGCAGTGGGCCCACTGGGAATGGTCTAGCGTGACATTTTGTAGGGCTGCAAGTCCCTGTGTTCAGCTCTGTTGCTTTGTGGTCCTGTCATCTGAGTGCATTGAAAACTGTCAGTTCTAGTCATGACAGAGCCAGTTTGGCAGATCTTAAGACACCTAGATCCAGTCTGGCTGTGTGATCTCAGGCAGGTTCTTAACTTTTCTGACCCTCGGTTTCCTCATCTGTAAATGGGGATAATAATACTTACCTGGCTAAATAAGATCTGGCATCTGCAGGACTAATTCACAAGGCACAATGATCTTGCCGAGTCCTTGAGCTGCTCTGGGAAGTCTTTTGTGTCTAGCTTTTCCCCTTTTTTCTTGCTCTGGTACAAAGTGGAGAGACTGTAGACTTTAAAGTCACAAATAGAGTACCAGGGCCTCATTTCAAACCCCAGTTCTATTGTTTACTGGGGGACTTTGAGGAAATGAATTGACCTGAATCTCTCTTTCTGTAAAATGGAGGCCTGCCTGCCTCCTGGGGACAGTGGAGGATTAAATGAGGCCACACAGGGAAGACCTTGGCCGGCAGGGCTGATTCACCTCTGCTGTGACCAGCCCCTCCCCCAGCACACTGCCTCCTGCTGTGGGACAGAAGACCTTGCAGGTGCAGAGCCAGGTTGGAGCATAGACTATTCTAGAAGCAGGGAGATGGGACACAAAACCCAGGGCCTACAGCTCTAGCTAGTTTATGCCACCTGCAAGTTAGCAGAGGGGAGAAGCTGCCAGAAGAAGAGCTGCCTGCCAGGATGGGCTCCTGCCTGGAGGTCCATGCCCACGACGGGCAGTAGAGGTAATCAGACCTGTTTAGGTCCTCATCCTTACCTCTGTATCTGCTCCACCAACCCTCCTCAATACTGCCTGTCCCCCTGCTGCCACCACCACCTGTGCCCTGCACTGTCCCCAGGGAGCTCTGCTAGCAGTGTTGCTCACAGGCTGTGGTGGCCAGGTTTGCAAACCTCCTGAATCCTAGGAACAACGACTGCTTCCACGTGACGCCACACGCACTCAGAACAGGTTCCCGGAGAGGCTGCGTGTGAAGTTAGGAAGTTTGCCCAGATTCTGCCTGGAGCACCCAGGCCCTGCCAGGGCCTCATTTCAAAGTTATGAAATGGTAGAAAACGGTAGAACTACCTGTACCGGGCACCAAGGATGAAGGAATTTTAAAAAACCCCACTCCTTCTAATGTCTTTATGTTACCAGGAAGGAAAATCTGCTGCCTTGATTGCTTGGATTTTTTTTGTGCATTTTAAATTCCTTGGATGTTTCTTCCAAGGAAGGGAATCCCTTTCTCACAGTGTCAATCAACTTGCTCAGATGTCAACAAACCCACAGTGAAGCCCAGGTGGCTCTTGGGTCTTGGTTCCAGGCTGCTATGGTCAAGTTCATGGTTACCCTTCAGCCTTGGGCCCTCAAGGGAATGACATTATCATGGAGAGAAGTTGGACATGTGTCAGGAAGTGAGAAGGATGAGAAGGACCCCAGCTCCATCCACATTCATGGATCGAATTTGGGCTCTGCCAGTTGTCAGCCTGGCTTCAGGGCAAATCTGAATCTAACTGAGCTTCCAAGGCCCCGTCTATAAAATAGAGGTAAAATAGAGGATTATTGCCGGGTGTGGCGGCGCACACTTGTAATCCCAGTGACTCAGGAGGCTGAGGCAGGAGGATCGTGAGTTCAAAGCCAGCCTCAGCAACTTAGCGAGGCCCTAAGCAACTCAGTGAGACTCTGTCTCTAAATAAAATACAAAATAGGGCTGGGGATGTGGCTCAGTGGTCGAGTGTCCCTGAGTTCAATCCCTGGTTCAAAAAAAAAAAAAAAAAATAGAGGACTGTCAGGGTTTAAACATGAGACGATGTACACAGCGTGGTCACACAGTGTCTGGCACGTAGCAGTTGTGCAGTAAGAAATAGCTACTTTGATCTCTTTCTTCAGGCCTGTGTCTTCCTGGCTAGGTATCATCAGGTGAGTCTGTTAACCTCCACCAGCTCCATTCTCCATCTGTGAAATAAGAGATGTTCCTCTCAGTCCCAAGAACAAGGCCATCTCTGCAGGTGGACTCACACTGATACTGCCACCCAGCTCCCATGATGATGGAGGCAACCCTGCGTACCCCCAGAGACATGCAGAGAGACAGTCACAGGTGCTGGAACACCCTTCCATTGACTTTCTAATGAATTATTTTATTCCCAGAACTTTGCCAGTGAGCAAGAACGATGCCGGGAGGTCTGGAGAAGGCGTGTCATCAATGCATTTCTAAAATCGCCAGCAATGGTGAGTCATGGCCCTGGGAGAAGCCCCAGTTGAAGGATTTAGGTGTCTGGAATCACATGGTGAGCTACAGCCAGAATGAGTCCTGTGAATGGTCCCTGCTTGGCCCCAGGTTAGAACTGGGGAAGTGACCTGCCCTCTGTTGGCTGCTTCTGCTTCTGCTCCTTCCTTATTAACCTCAGTACAAAGTATTCAGTTCAGACACAAGTTAGCTCACATACATGTTTTTGGGAATGGAGCCACTGAGACAACCAATGCACATGGCACCAGAATTGGGCAATATGGCAGGGAGATGGGGAACTTTCGATTTGGATTTGGGGAAGCTTTGGCTCACCCCTGCCCCACTCCATGTCCTTGACAAATTGGACTTCCCCGCACCATCACCTGCCAGGGTCCTGGAGAAACTGGACCACGTTACACAAAGTCCAGTGTCTATTGCAACATTCAGAGTATTCCCAAGAGCAGAACCCATGCCTTGGGACTCCTTGAGATGAAATCATTTACCTCACAGTGGGGTGTGTGGTCTGACTTTTATGCTGATGAAATGTGAATTAAGGTAACACTGTGGGAAGCCTTCAGCAATGAATTTTACAGTGGCAATATCAATGAATGGCAGTCAGTGCAGAGAATGGACTCTGGTAGAGTGGTCAGGAGAGCAAGGAGCTGATAGATGGGTGCCTGCCTCCTCATGCTTACCCCTTGGTACCCATGTACTCTCATCAACTCCCTACCTCCCATCAGTCCTCTTAGGACATTTCCTGCATGCCCAGCATCTCCAATAATGCCTGGCACATAATAGGAGCTCAGTAATATCCACCAGGTGACTAAGTGGGTGCATGAGTGGAATTGCCAGCTTACAGATTCTCCCATAGCTTATGTGCCCAACATCCAACTCATTGACACCCCTAACACTGTACTTCCACAGAAAGTTATGGGAGCCACTGCCCGCTTCATCCGTGGATGAATATAACTATCATACACACACACGTGTGCACACATGCACACATACACAATATAAGAATTGCTGAGAGCCAGGCTGGGACAGAAGTGCTGGCACCTCTGCTCAGATGCTGCTTTGCTGCTCTAGCACAGTGAAAACACATGGGTTGCTTCACTGCTTGCAGGGATAGAGACACCATCTACTACATCATTGCTCTAGATCCTCCTGAAATTAATCCCCCTCCCCGTGACACACATACACATTTCCATCCTTCCTGTCTATCAACAAGAGCCAGCCTGGACCTCCCAGTTGGGGAGAGGAAGAATTACTCTCAGGGGTCCCCAGGAAAAAAAAGGATTATTATGAGTTGGATATGTGGTATCTCCCAAAAGCTCATGCATGAGACAATCCAAGAACGTTCAGTGGCAAAATCATTAGGTTATGAGAGTCTTAACCTAATCAGTGGATTGATCCACTGATATGGATTAATTAGGTGGTAACTGTAGACAGCAAGGGTGTGGCTGGAGGAGGTAGGAACTGGGGGCATGCCTTTGGGGTTTATATTTTGTCCTTGGTGAGCGGAGCTCTCACTCTCTCTGCTTCCTGGTGCCATGTCCTGGACTGCTTTCCTCTGCCACATCCTTGTGCCATGATGTTCTACCTCGCCTCTGGCCCAGAGCTATGGAATCAACCAGCTATGGACTGAACCTCTGAAACAAGAGTCCCAAATGAACTTTTCCTCCGCTACATTGTTCTTATTGGGCCTTTTGGTCACAGCAGCACAAAGTTGACTAAACAGGAGTGTTCCTGTATTCACAGTAAACCAGTGCTCTAGGTTGTTAACTCCACAAATGCCCTTGAAGTGATACGATATTGAGCCACCTTATCTGTGGTCTCCCTGACCCCCCCTCTCCTAAGTTATAAACTATGCCAACTCCAGCCTGGAAGATGGTGAGGCCTCTAGCCACTCTCATTCCGTCCCTCGGAGCTATGCAGTGACCCACCAAGGACCGCAGAAGAGAACAGACACTCCAAATCTCTTAAGACCCTTTGTGGTCTGGCCCCTGCCTTCCTTTCTCACTCTGGAATATTTAACAGGACAAAAATATTTCAACTTCCCTAAAAGTGCCCATTTCTGTTTGTCCCCTGAGTCTTCCTCTCCGTGCCCAGAATCATCAATAGATGCTGAATCTAAGAAGAAATTTTGGTGACAAGCAGGACATTTGCATTGTCTTAAAGTCTAACCACAGACTCCTCATTGACGGCAAGGGAGAAAAGAATAGTAATTATATAGTGGAGAAATTGGGCCAAACTCTGGGGTTTAAAATTAACATCATCAGCAAGGGACAGATGGCTGTCCTCTATGCAGTAATCAGGCTAGGAATGCATAACCTTAATCTAAACACAAGGGACATTTGATAAACAGAAAGTGAGGAACATTCTATTAAAACTGAGGGGAGAGGAGTGTAGTCTTCAAAATGTCAACATCATACAAAACAAAGGCTGTGGAAATGTTCTAGAGTCAAAGGCAGGGTGTCTTAGTCCATTTGGTGCTTCTGTAACAGAACACCAGAGACTGGGTAACTTATAATGATCAGAAATTTATTGTCATATGGTTCAGGAGGCTGAGAAGTCCAAGATCAGGGGCAGGCATCTGATGAGCCCTCTTCTTGAGTGTCATATGGGCAAACGAGAGAAAAAGGGGAAAGGACCCTTTTCATAACGAACTCATTCCCATAAGTAACCCACTCTTGTGGTAACAACATAAATCCATTCACTCTGCCTTCCTGGCCTAATACACAGCGATCCTTAGACCCCACACTGCTGCGTGGGGATCAGGTTTCCAGCACATGAACTTCATGGGAAAACATTCACACTGCCTTATTTCACTGCATAATCATCATACCCTGTTTTTTCAATCCAAAAATTGGTTTATAGCCTTTCATCGGGTGATCGTTGCATGATATAATTCTCTTCATCATGCTACTTAAAAGGTAGACCGAGCAGCAACACATGCACCAGTGGCATTGGATGCGATCTTGCCTTCTCCCACACTGCTAGCCGTGAGCCGACAGGCTCGGCGCATGCGCATTTCAGCATATTTCCAAAGGCCCGCTTGCAAGGTTTAGAACGAGTCGGCACTAACTGGAAAACATCTCCTGTGAGTGGCGCTGAGGACCGAAGCTTGGATAAGGAAACCAATCAGAGCAGGTCAGAACCTTTGGACACAGAAGATTAAATTTTCTAAGTTCACACTTCGCAGCACTCTAGTAAATTTTCTCAAGTGTGATATTTTTACTATAATGCACAAATGAATATCAACTGTATTAACAGTTTGTCCACCCAGGAAAAGTGTTCACTAAACTGTCAGGAAGAAATAATGTGTGTTGATTTGGACTATTCAATTCTAACATGTATTCACAAGAATTTCGTGCATCCTAATATTGCACCAAAGACAGTTTAGTAATAAATGACGCTTAAGTAATACTGAAACATTTTTTAAAAAAGAAAAAGTTTCACATAATGGTTTTACTCCACTTTTTTTTTTTCAAAAAAAAAAAAGGCATAAAATCTGCAATGATTATGTGGTGAAATTTGGTATAGTGGGGGTAAAGGAGATATGACAACAAAATGTAATACCTGGCCCTAGATTGGAGCCAAGGACTTTGTTAGGTTGTCAACATTGGAATATGGATGGTAAATTACTCTATCAATGTAAATTTAAAGAGCTGTAACTGTCCTCAGGTTATATAAGAGAATATTCTTATCCCTAAGAAATTCACACCAGGATTACTTCTGACTAAAAAGTTAAAGCACTTAAAAAGCTTGCACACAAAACCTCGAGTGGCAGGTATCTGAATGTTTGGTCCATTACTCTCCATTGTGTGTGTTTAAGAATTTTCACTATTATCATTCCTTTTAGAATTTAGACTGAGAAAAATTGACCACCTTGCCCTCATCCTAAACTTGATCCAATACTACTCTAGATGCATGTATGTAAGACCAAAGAATTTTTCTTTCAGGTAACTTTGAAATCATCTTCTGTATGATTTTTCTACACTTTTCATATTTCCCATCAAATCCTTCATCCTGAGGTGACTGGGAGGAGGGGGTTATGTTTTAAGAACAAGCTTTAGGTGTCCTGTAGGTTGCTTTGTGGCAGTCCCTATCCATTGTGGAGTGAGCTAAAAGATGGGGGCTGGGCTCGAGGTCTGGGAGGAGTGCTTCTGTCTGTTCATCCTTCTGAGGGAGCCCAACACGGTTTCTGTGCCCTCAGGCTCAGGTGAGTCACTTGGAGGGGTTTTTGGAGCCCTCCTGAGCCGCTGCACAGCTCTGGCTGTCCTCCTACCGTCTGGCACATTCTCTCTGGCAGGCTCCTCTGCTATGCAACATTTACTTGCCCACCCACTGCCACCCTGGAGGATCACTCTCACAACTGGGAAACCTTGATGAATTCCTGTGCTGCATTCAGAGTGGCCTCCAGCCTTCACAGTGTAATTTAATCAGATGCCATTGGCATGGTGGACTTGGGTTAGTGCACCTGTCGGGGGTCCTGGGAAGCCTTATTTACCTCCACAAGGCAGCCAAGAAGGATCCAGCACTGGGAGAGAGGCTTCCCCTCAAGACAAGACCCAGAGAACTGTGATGCTTGGTGACCTTCACAGCTGCCCCCAGTGATGAGAGGGGGCTCATGCAAGTCCAAGTGCTGAGAGAGACCTGTGGGTTTTATTCTACATCCTGGCTGTAAGAAACATCACTTTCTAAATTTTGTTTTTGTATTTATTTGATGCTGGGGATGGAATCCAGGCCTCACACATGCTAAGTGCATGCTCTCCCACTGAGCCACATCCACAGCCCCTTTATTATTTTATTTTTGGTGTACTTTTAAAACTTTAAGACTGCTCCCCCTATAAATAAAATTAATCTGACTCCAAACTCCCATGTGTCAGAGTAGTAGGTAAACCAATCTTGGGCATTGTGGATCATACAGGAGTGTGGGGTTTGGGTCAGGGATCATGTTTACCTCTTTTGGGGCTCTGAGGTAGGGGCTTCTCCTGCTGTCTGGGCAAGGCCACATAAACCCCTGAGGCAACTTTTTAAAAGGCGCCCTCTTGGCAGCTGCAGCCTCAGGATTTAGAGCTGGGCAGAGCCGAGAGCACTTTCATTGGAGGGAAAGGGCACCTTTTCCCTAGATTAGAAGGATCCCCCCCCTGCCCCGCCCCCTGGTCCTCTGAGCCCCACTAGTCCCTCTTTTTCCTTGCAAAACTGCAGAGGAGCACACTCTCCTCCCTCTTGGGCCAACACTGGCCTCAAACCTGGAGCATCAGGGTCTTCATGGTTGGGGCGGGGGCCCCAATCAGGTAACTCCTTGTAGCAATTCCCTGCCTGGAAGGGGTTTGACCAACCACAGTTTCCATCAGAGGACTCCAATCTGGTGCGCCCCCTCTGTTGCTCCCCCTCTTCCGGGCACTTCCATCCATCCTTTCTCATGGGTGCTTCTGAGGAATTGCTTGCTGTGGGCTCCAAGTAACAGGAGGTTGTTATCTCTTTTCAGGGATCAAAGGAGATAGAAACACCAGGGACCCAATATTCCTTACTAACTCATCCTGTTACATAAACAGTTGAAACTCTTGAACCTCCAGAAAGTCAAGAATACGAACAATGGAGATGGTTTTAGAAAATCCTGGATTTCTGAAATCCGATTTCAGTAGGTTCACCTGGCAAATTAAATGCAGTGAATTCTGGATGCCCTTATCCAAAAGCTGCCTGTTTCCATCTCTCACATTTCTGTCCATATCTTTAGCATTCTTATTACCCAAGTGAGCCCTAAAGTTATTTTTTATTCCTTTCTTTCCTTCAGACCTGCATCTCATTGGTGTCCAAGGCCCTGGTCTGGCTGGGTCTCGTGATTGCTCTTGGGCCAAGTTACATATCTTCCTCCTCCCTGATCTCTCCACCCCAGTGCCACCAGTGCTGGCTATTGACCATGGAGACTGGTGGGAGGCTGTGGAATAGGGGACACAGAGTGCTGGGTGAGGGATAAGAAGGATGGGTGTTAAAGACAAGGCAGCATTACTGAAAGTACCAGAAGAGGGCAGAAGTGGCCTAGGAAATTGAGGTTTGGGCGCCATTGTAGATACAGGGTGGAGAGGGCAACTTAGAAGAGGAGTTTAGTTTCAGTTTATCCTCCTGCACTCTACCCATTGCCTCCTGGGTATTAGGTAGCTCAGAGGATTAAAATCTCAAAGGATGGTGTTATGGAGAAAAACTACTGGATCCTCGTCTCAGTTTCTGCACCAAACTATTTAGGCAAGAGAGTAGGGGTGCACTTGCTTCTTATAGGAAACAGTGTCTGGAGATTCTTGAGAACAGACTAACCCCAAAGCTACCCACTTTCCCTTACCAAGATTACCCACTTAAAAGAATGCTTGTAATGCTTGCAGCTACCTATTTTGACCTACCGCTGGTTAATAATATATTTTTGACACCTACTTATATGCCAAGACCTTTGACAATCATGGGGAGCAGCAATCAATACTGGTGGGAGCAGCCAGCTGTCCATTAAATCCATTTAAAGATGTGAGCAAGAATCCTGAAGGAGAAATCAGAAGTTGGCCTGAGGAAGCGCAGGAGGGTGCCCTCCCACATGGTCCTTTGACAACCTTACACATAAATCAAGAATCAGTTGATTTGTCTTCTTGGCATGAAGAATGACTACTCCAACATTTTGATTCTAACATCTTCCGCCATTGCTTTCATTCAGAATTATTCTCTCCTTTCGACTTCGCAGTAGATTTAGCTCTCTCACGAATACCTTTTGAACTGACTTGATGGTTAGAAATTCTCATTTTTTCAGAAACCAGAATGTGGTACTCTGAACCACATTGGAATCAGTGTTCATAAACTCAAAGACAGAGCAGTATCTACTGGTGGTGGTCGCCGTTGTCAGACCACTGTCCTGACCTAGCGAGATCACCAGGAAACAGCCTCTGTTTCAGACAACTCTTGCGACCAAGGACCAGGTACCCAATTCCCCAGGAGACAGCTCTGGGGCTTGGAGTCTTTATTAGGACCAAGGGATAAGGAAGCCCTACCACTATTAACTGCTGATGGCTTCCACCCAGTGAACCCCACAGTCCAGCCCAGCCCAGTGCCTCGCCCTGCCCTCTGCAACCTGGTTCACAGAAAGGTGGCTACTTCAGTGTTACCTGGGATTTGCTGTAAATGCAGATGCCCAGGTCCCATTTGTTGCCATTCTGGTTTGTTAGGTCTAGCGTGACCTCTGGGAGTCTAAGAATCATGGCTTCAAGGTTTGGAGAGTGAGAGTGAGTTTATTTGACCTTAAAAGTGATAATCTAGAGAGGCAGATTCTAATGAAGCTAAGGCCTGCCTGAGGACAGGGTGGTGAAATGCAGTCAGGTCCATACAGGAAGATCAGGCTTAGAACAGACTCAGACCATCCAAAATCCCCACCTGATAACCATGAGCATCCCTCATTTGTTGTTTTTACAGTTCTCCATTTGATCCCTCCATGAGGGAGGGTTGAAATACAAGGAGAAACCACAGTCTCCTTCCATCATGAAGGGAAAATAATAATTATTGTTTAAGTCAGCATGTTCATCACTGTGACCAAAAAACCCAACAAGAAAATAGAAAGGAGGAAAAGTTATTTGGGGCTCCTGGTTTCAGAAGTCTCAGTCCACAGATGGCCGACTCCATTGCTCTGAGTCTGAGGTGAGGCAGACTGTCATGGCAGAAGGGTGTGTCAGAAGAAAGCAGCTCAGCACATGGCAACAGGAAGCAGAGAGAGAGAGAGAGAGAGAGAGAGAGAGAGAGAGAGAGAGAGTTCCACCCACCAGGGACAAAACATACATACCCCAAAGGCATGCCCCCAGTGACCTACCACCTTTAATCACACCCTTCCTGCCTACAGTACCACCTGGTTAAGCTATTTCAGTGGATTAAGTCATTGATTGTGTTACAGTTCTCATAATCTAATCATTTCATCTCTGAACATTCTTTCATTGTCTCACAATGAGCTTTTGGGGATATCATATATTCAACCACAACAATCATCATGATAATGATTGACAGTGTCTATTAGGTGACAGTGTGTTTTGTACCTTTCATGGATTATGACACTTGATCATTTTAACAAGTTAGAAAAGTCTTGAAATTAGGTTCATGTTTGGAATGAGGACTTGGAAACATCAGATCTTGGTTCGGGCGGTCCACACTATAGGTAAGTGAGGAAGGGAGTGGGCTGTGAGTCCAGGTGTGTGGCTCCTGGCAGTGGGTCCTCACAGCCTCCTCTAGGTGGCCCTTAGGCAAGTTCTGGCCTGAACCTTCTCTCCCTGCCCTCTCCCTCCCACCAAAATTTGCCTCCCTACATCAGAGGTAATGTAGGGAGGCAAATTTTTACCTTTACTCTCTTAGGGTTTTTTAGCTGGGCCTGAGAATTAAATTGATGTAAGACAAATTAATAGGAGAAAAGCATACAAATCTATTTAATACTAGTTCTATGAGACAATGGACCCTTTATAATGAATGAAGACCCCAAAGAAGTAGCAAGGCAATTGTGGAAAGGAACCAAATTAGATGGGGGTCAGGGGATAACAGAAGATAAAAATGATTTTTACAAGATTCGTATGTGCAGAATTCTCTTGGTCTCAATTGCTCATCCTCAGTGACAAGAATGTTACCTTCCTTCCGGCATAGAGAGGTTGTCTTTCATGTGGGGTTTAATCTTCAACTTTCAGGATGAAAAAGGGGAAGGACAGGACACCCTTCCTGCACCCACAATTACTTGAGTGACTAAAGCTCAAAATAATCCTGATGCCAAAATGGCATAGTTTGGGGTGGTGCATTCTGCCACCCAGCAGTAGGAAAGGTGGAGTGGCAGGTGGCTCCCCTGGGAGCAGCTCCATGTCTCTGTGTCACTGAGCACCTGGATTACACATGTGTCCAGGTGGCACTCTCTGTCCCAAGTTTGCAACACAATGAAGGGTTTTCCAGGATGCCAATCACTTTATCCTCTTGGCAACAAGCTCCCAGTCAGAAATAGAGAATGGGATTCATTGGCCTCTTGATTTTCTATTCTTTACCAGCAAGAAATTTCTTGACTCCACTCTAAATTGAGAATTAAAACAGATAGCTAGTGAGATTCTCTCCTAAATTGGCCACACCTGCCAACTGTATGGTTACCCATGACCAATAGGGCCTGCTTTATAATTTTCAGGGGCCAGTGCAAAATGAAAATTAGGAACACCTCATTTGAACTACAGGGGGAAAATTCGGGTCACTAAAATATAAAACTTTTGCCTTTTGACCTGTCATAGTACTTTTTATTTGCTATTTAACATCCTTTTATTTTTATTTTTAAATTTTATTTATTTATTTATTTATTTATTTATTTATTTATTTATTTATTTTGAAGTGCTGGGGATTGAACTCAGGGCCTTGTGCTTGCAAGGCAAGCACTCTATCAACTGAGCTATATCCCCAGCCCCTTTAATGCCCCTTTAAATAGAGGAAAATTAAGCATTCATCTTAATTTAAAAAAAAATTTTTTTTAGATGTTGATAGACCTTTATTTTACACGTTTATTTACATGTGGAGCCGAGAATCGAACCCAGTGCCTCACACATGCTAGGCAGGCACTCTACCCCTGAGCCACAACCCAGCCCTCATCTTAATATTATATAAGGTTTTTGTTTGTTTGTTTATGGTGCTAGAAATCAAACCCAGGACCTAGGCATACTCAGCAAGCATTCTACCACGGAGCTATGCCCCCAGTCCCTACATGCTAGTTTTGAATGCAACTATAGGAGCATTTAACTCATGTGTGGAGTCACCAAAATGACAGTCTGCGTTTCATAGCTCCCTACTCACATGCATTTCTGCTTTTACCGGAACAGTGGAAACACCACACAAAACTAACTGAACTGTGGTTGTTTCACTTTTGGACATGCACACGTTCTGCCAACACTCTGCCTTCTGCCTACTGATGTGGGAAGACGTCCGGAAGGGGAAGGAGCTATGGCTTCCTTTGCAGGATGCTTGCCTGGTGGGTGTGGAGAGACACATTGGTCAGCAATGAGAAGACAGAGAAACTTGATGGTTCAAGTTTCTCAGAACCTCCCTGCCTTTTCTTCATTTAAGTCAGTTCTGCTTCAAATGGGATGTGGCTTCTCAGGGCTGCCAGGCCCCTGCTTACAAAGAACAATCCACTTACCTTGAATTCATTCTGAGTCCTGCTGAACCCCCACATGTCGTGGGTGCACCAGAATTCAAGAGCACTATGTAAGAATGTGGTGGCAGAGGAGTGGCAGATAAGAATATTGCTGCCAAGAATATTGCTTATAATCTGCTCACATGCTTCACTGTCCCATCAGACGTCACTTGCAAAAACACAAGGGCAAAAATAAAGTCATTTGGAATTCCAAGATGGCAACAAATGCTGGGTCTTCTTGAGCACGTGGCCTAGTGGGACTGCACAAATGGTCAGTGTTAAAGCTAATTCAGAAGCCGGGCGCTGTGGCCCAAGCCTGTAATCCCGGCGACTCGGGGGCTGAGGCAGGAGGATCGTGAGTTCAAAGCCAGCCTCAGCAACAGTGAGGTGCTAAGCAACTCAGTGAGACCCTGTGTCTAAATAAAATACAACATAGGGCTGAGGTTGTGGCTCAGTGGTCAAGTGTCCCTGAGTTCAATCCCCTGTACCTCCCCACCAAAAAAAAAGAAAAAAAAAGTTAATTCAGAGAAGGATGGTTTGAGGGGAGCTGTGGGAATTGGGGCAAAACACTCTGCAAGCCTGCCCTCTTTTACATTTCTGGAGGTGAAGGTCAAGATTGGCATGGAGAGTGACTTAAGTGGGCAGTCCCTGTCCTGTCCCTTCTGCTCTGGGTGACTGAGTAGTCAGAGCTTGTGTCACTTGGAGAACTTGTGAGTTGTAGCTTTGGATCTCAGAGATGACTGAAATCAGGAAATAAATCTGAGGTCTTTCATAATTCAAAATTGGAATGGACATCACAGGTTTAACCAATTGCAGCAAGTTCAATATAACTAAAATCCCCAAGTCAGGCTGGTTTAACTAATGAAAGGGCTCACTGGTTCATGTAAATGGAAATTGTAGAAGCAGTTTAGCATCCAGAGCATTGTGGCTCACTGGGGTACAAGGCCATCAAGGACCCAGTTTCCTTTTGCTTCTCCTCTTGTCTCCTGTGGTATCAGCCTCATTTGTAGGCTGGTTCTCCTTCATGATGGCAAAATAGTAACCAACAATCCCCAAAGCCACTGGGAGAAACTGATTCTGGCAGTTCTGTCGGAAGAGTGAGAACACTTTTTCTTTGTTCTCAGTAAAGCTCCCCAAATGAGCCATGAGTCCATCTGTCAAATGATACCCTTTCCAGTGAGTGGGACCATGCTGATCAGTTCAGAGTTAAACTATCATGTCCCTCTCCACATCCAGGATGGAGTGAGCTTCTGCCATATAGCATGGGAGAATGGAAAGGTGGGAGCCAGAGCAAAACCTGGGGTGATGACCTTGAAGGGAACACATAAACACTGTGGAGGCCACCTGCCATCTTAGAGACCCTATCTCAGCTCTCAGGGCTGGCAACAGGACCCCGTTAAAAATGTAAGTGTGCAATGCTGTCAAGACTTTGGAAGTGGGAACTGGGTGCAATTCTACCCAAAAGACATTCCGATCTATAACTAAAAATAATGCTGTCCCAGCAAAACCTATGTGTGCAGGCCACTTCACAGAAGAGAAGTAGTGAAGTCCTAATTGTAATGGTTGCCACATACTGAGCTCCTTGTGTGCTTCTGCTAACCTGTTGTATAAGAAAGGGAGATAAGACTTTAGGAGTTCAACAGATTTGCTCAAAGTCACATTGGGAAGAGTGATAGGGCCAGGGTTTGGACCCAGGCCTGTTCAGTCCCCACACCTATGCTCTTTCCCAGAGCCTAGAGGGTGAATTGGTGTCATGAACAGGAAGAAAAACTCCAAGTCAGTTCAAAGCTCTGTCACACTGTCAGTAAGAGGTTTTATGAGACCTCTTGTATTAGTCCATTTTCTGTTGTTATAACAAAATATCTGAGGCTAGGTACTCTACAAAGGAAAGAGGTTTATTTAGCTTACAACTTTGGAGTCTGAAAGTCCAAGATTGGGTGGACACATCTGTTCGGCCTCCTGTGATGGCCCTTTGACTATGTCACAACATGGCAAAGGAGAGGAAAAGGAAATGATCTGGTCCAAGGGCAGCTCCTCCAATGACCTCATTTCCTACCACTAGGTCCCACCTCTTAAATGTTTTACCGCCTCTCAAGACCATCTCTTAACACCACCGCACTGAAAACCAAACTTCCAGCACATGAGCCTTTGGGGACACATTCAAACCATATGCAAACCATATATATCAATAAATGGAAAGGAGGAAAGATGTCATGAAGCAAATTCTTTAAGTGATAAAGAATTTACTCAGGAAAGAGACGAACCATCTTCCCTGGGTATAGGCTCCCAGGAAGCACAGGGTTCCTCCTGCTTGGCTCAGTGAACACCAGGAGGCTTCGGGCCTCCTGTATGAGCAGAACAGCAGTTTATAAATCCCTTTTCTAGAAGCTGTCAGACTGGACAGGTCACACAGGAAGTCTGGACCTTCGAAATGGCAGCATGACCTCAGAGGTGTTAGGCTGTCTCAGAAATGCACCTGGGCAAGCCCTGGGCCAGCTGCGACCTTTCCTATCTGCTGACTGGAGACTTGAGAGAAGGTCAGGTTTCACAGGACGCAAAGTAAACTACAGTGAAAAGGAAACTGAAGGGCCTGTGTTTCTAACCCAGCTCCTTCTCCTTGCAGCCTGCTCCGTTCTTGTGCTCTCGGCTCTCCTGGTCCTGCCGCTGTCCATGGCCTTCACAGGTGAGCTGGCGGCTGAGCTGCCAAAAGCTGCGGTCAGCAGGGGTGGAGCAGGGGACAACAACACTTAACGTGTAAGCATAAACTGTGTGCGTGTGCGTAGGAAGAGCTGGCCGGATCAGTCATTCCCAAAAACCTGCTTGCAGTCACAGAATGACTTGGTGAACATTTAAAACTAGAGATTCCTGGTCCCGCCCTGGAAGGTATTGATGCAATATGTCTGGGGTGGGGACAGGCATCTGCTTTTAAAACTGTCTGCAGATGATTCTGATCTTCCTAGCCCAAGTTTGGGAGTCACAAGGCTCAGGTTTGCCCCAGGCCCTTCCCAGTTCCTCTGTCCTCATGAGGAAGCCCATTGTGAACAATGTGAAAATGCATCCTAGGCTCGGAAAGGTAAGGGTGCTCTGGATATTGTTTTGTGGACTGAATGAATAATAAATGCTTCCATAATCACATGTATTAAACAACTTTATAATCTGCAAGTGTGAAGTACAGGGCAGGTAGCAGGGAAAGGAGTAGGCCTGGGCTCCTTGAGAAGCCAAACCTCACTGTCACAGGTCAGTGGAATTAATCTCATGCTCTTGAAATTGCTAATGGGAGCCCTGAGACCTGCATGCCGAACTAGCTGCCCTATTTACCCTGAGGCCTAGCCAGCCAGCGTTCCAGGTTCCAAGCTGACAGCATATGGGGCAGAAATTAAAAAGGGTGCAGGTGTTACTGAAAAACAACGAACAAGGTTTTCTAGGGTGATGAAAATGTTCGGGACTAGATAAAGGGGATGTTTGCACAACATTAAGAATATACCAAATGCCACCAAGTGAGTGGTTCCCTTTAGAATGATTGATTTTATGTCTTGTGAATTTCATATTAAAAAAATACAACAGCTCTGAAAATAGACACAAAAACAGTACCCTTAGAGCTACACTATGTGAAAGGTGACAGCCTGATTAAAAAAGAGAGAGAGAAATAAAAAAAGAAACAGCCTGAGTCAGGCGCAGGGGTGCACACCTGTAGTTGTGGCAGCTTGGGAGGCTGAGGCAGGAGGATTGCAAGTTCAAAGCCAGCCTCAGCAACTTAGCAAAGCCTTAAGCACTTCAGTGAAGTCTTGTCTCTAAATAAAATATAAAAAAGGCCTGGGGATGTGGCTCAGTGGTTAAGTGCCTCTGGTTCAATCCCCGATACCAAAAAAAAAAAAAAAAAAAAAAAAAAAAAA
>JAJEJO010051824.1:32617-48109 GCA_020662805.1 Glaucomys volans
AAAAAAAAAAAAAAAAAAAAAAAAAAAATATATATATATATATATATATATATATATATATATGCAGCCCGAACAACAACAATAGAGAGGGAAAGAAAACAAATAAAATTTCAAAGTTGTCCAGCACTAAAACAGCAAGAAGATCTGGGGCCATTTAGTATAAGAGAGGAAAACAATTCAACCATTTGCGCAGATCGGGAAGCTACCGTTATTAGAATTAGTTTGAAAATTAACTTTTATTTATGGCTCTGCTCTTTCAAGAAGAGTTTATAAGATGTTAGTTACAACCTGTTGGGGAGGCAGAAGTGCCCTTTGGAGAATGTTCTATGCAAAATCTGTAGCATAAGAGAGACTGTGGAGCTTATGGCTAGCTAGCTGTTCACCAACTTATTCACCAACCCATTCATCAAGCTGCACTGATGAGACAAACTACCATGAGCCGACTGACATGGTCATTCTGTTAAAATGACTGCATCCATTGCAGAAAGTCTTGGGGAGTTGCTGCTTATCAGTTACAGAGCTTGTGTTGGAGTGATGAAAAGTCTTGAAAATGGATGGTGGTCATGGTTGCACAAGATGTTGATTGTAATTAATGCCACTGGATTGTACACTTAAGTGGTTAAAAATCACAAAGTTTTTGTTTGGCTATTATGTCCCAATAAGAATTGTCTACACTCCCTGGGCGTGGTGGCACATGTCTGTAATCCCAGCGGCTCAGGGGGCTGAGGCAGAGGGATGGAGAGTTCAAAGCCAGCCTCAGTAAAAGCAAGGCACTAAGCAACCCAGTGAGACCCTGTCTCTAAATAAAATACAAAATAGGGCTGGGGATGTGGCTCAGTAGTTGAGTGCCCCTGAGTTCAATCTCTGATACCAAAAAAAAAAAAATGTCAACACTCGTGCACACAGCACACACACACATACATACCCCACAGTGCTGTGTGTGTGAAGGGGAGGGGGATCATTACTTCTAATGGTTGTTATCAACTGCATTGGGGAGAGTTCAAAAAAGCAAAGGGTATCATGGTGATACTGCAGATCAAACGGAAAGAAAATTGAGTCCAGGTAGGACTTAAGCAACATGTGAAGAACACAGGGGAAGACCATGTAGATTAAGTTTATTGGGATCTTTTCAAGCCATCTGTGTGTGGATCGACTCTCCTGTGAGCAGCAGCTGTTCTTATTCATTAGGAATGAGTAGATATAAGTCATTACTCAGTGTTCATTTCACAGCTGGCTTTTGAATGGAAAGGCAGTTCATACCTAACAAATTTGGCATCAGATACTTGAATGTCTTTGTGCAGGAAGGTTGTATTGAGTCTTGGAAAGCACTTCCATTTGATAATGGATTCAGCCAAACATCCGGGATAACTGGAAAGGCATGTTTCCATAGATCGATGATCCAATGAATGTGTGTATTTGACTTTCCTCTGTTTTGGGCCCTAAATTTATAGCTGTCTGTATATTTAGAAATTTTCATTAATGTCAATGTAACATGATATACTCATAGAAGAATGGTTTATTTCCTCAGTTTAAGTTCCCATATCCAGGCATTTGTGAGAAATAAAATGTCAAATCAAAGTTAAGACTTTAAATGTGTTTTAAATAGGAGACTGGTTCTGCAATGAGAATTCCCTTTCTTGAACCCTGTTGACAAATTAAATCAAGTAATTTAACTATGTTGTGGAAACAAATTAAGCCTGAATCTCAGTCATTAACACTGTAAAGGTTTATTTCTTGCTCATGCAAATTCCATTGTGGATTAGGGGTCATCCCAGAGCCTCAGGAGACGTCCCCAGGCAATGTGACGTGACCTAGCTATACAAACTGCTTCAGTCCCGAGAGAGAGAGGCCATCTCTGCCCATGGTTTCTAGGTGGAAGCAAAAGAAGAATGATGCATCAATTTTTTTTTTTTTTTTTTTTTTTTTGTGCTGGTGATTGAACTCAGGGGCACTTGACTGTTGAGTCACATCCCCAGCCCTATTTTGTATTTTATTTAGAGACAGGGTCTCACTGAGCTGCTTAGGGCCTTGCCTTTGCTGAGTCTGGCTTTGAACTCACCATCCTCCTGCCTCAGCCTCCAGAGACGCTGGGATTACAGGTGTGTGCCACTGCACCAGGCTAATGCATCAATTTTTAAATGGTTGGCCCCAACATCTCACAACCAATTGATCAGAACTAATCACACAGCCCTATGTGCCCACAGGGGGGCTTAGCAATATGGAGGTACACATGAGCCATCCACACTCTGCACAGAAGAGATGTGTGTTTGAACCCCTCTGCAGCTTGGTCATTGGAACTAGTTTTGTTAATGAAGTAGATAAGACATTTCTTCCTTGTATTTAAAAAAATGCATCATAGTATTGGTTAATAATAGGCTTAGAAGATAAAGACCTTAAAAAAAGCAGAGAAAACATTGTTTTGGGGGAGAAAAATTATCATTAAGAAAGAGTGTGGGGGTCTGGGCTGTGTTGGATCAGCAGTATTCCATACCCAGTTGCTAAAGATGCATTAGGAAACACATATTTCCCAGCATGGGGATCCAGTGAGCAAAATGGTCAGTGGCAATGATAAAATGACCTTTACTAACACAAAAGAGGGACCCCTGCACAGGTGGAAGGGCTTCCTGCTGGCTCCTCTGCCACCTGGCTCCTGGAAGCAGTGGGAGAATAAAGACCTCATTTTACTCAGTGGATGCATTTTGGGAATGTGACCCATAAATTGAATCTTATTTTAAGCATATCAAGGGAACTGAATATTTGAAGGGATCCTTTAAATCCTTTTGTGAAAAAACTCCTTGAAAACATGAACTGTCATACACCAGTTTTTTATAAAAGCACAGTACACTCACAACCACTTAGTACCCTGACAAAAGGGGCATCGACATCTGTCTGTGCTTTGCCTGATGACTCATTTATTCCTGGAATCGTAGACCAGAGGCCTGACTCCAGGGATCCCAGCAAACCAGGTCCACCTCCTTGCCCCAAACACCAAACAGAAAAGGTAATGGTGAACAGCAGGACAAGAACTTTAACCAATGTGGCCCCACTGGGCAGGCAAAGTGAGATCCAGCATCTCAGGCCTGCCTTCTATGTGCGGGCAGCAACTTTAGATTTAAATAGAGGAAGAACTGGGGCAGGGGCAAGAGGTGTGCAAAATTAAGCAGGCTTGGCCAAACTGTGGTCTGATTGATCATTCTCCCAGTTCTGGTTCTGCAAGGTGGCTCTGGAGAAGTCCTTGCCTCTCAAGGGGGCAATTTCCATTTGCTGCTCAGGATATTTATCTATCAGACCTATGATCCTGAAAGGGGGCAGTTCAGTTCCCATGAGATGATGGCTCCTGCTCAGGCATCTCATCACAGGGGAATGTCCTGCTCCAGTTGTTCCTGGAAGGTGTCGTCCTTCTAGGCATCACTCCAGGGGTCTGAAAGAGGGTGCTGCAAATCCTGCCTCCGTCTCAAAGGGAACCGAGAGAGGTTAGGTGAATTTAGGGCTCACAAACCTTGTGTTACTAGTTATTAGATGAACACTCGTTAAGTGATTAATATGCCCACATGCCACGCTGAGCACTCACCTGACCCAAAGTTGAAGGTGACAAAGGAGACAAATACAAAATGAAGGCTGAGATGCCAAGCTTTGCCCTGATTTTAGTTACCCACTGGGCATCTGCAGACCCAAGTGAAGAGTCACTGCTTTTAACAAAAGCAACTGCTCTCGTTCCTGTTATGCACTTGCCTGCATTCTGCCAGGAGAGTGGGATCTACAGTGTCAACCCACTGAGCATCCTGAGGATCAGGTGACCTGTGGGGCTAAGCAGATCCCACCAGAAGGGCAGGGAATCGAGTTAAGGTTCATGGAACTAACACTTTGGCTTTTGTAGGTGTTAAGCTCACTTTTGCAACCAGGCGTGGTGTTCTTGAATGCATCCCTCTCAATCCCTTTCTGTTTGCTCTGTGCAGGAATGAAGTTTCTGGAGGACTGCCCCATACAGCCTCTCATTCCTTTATATTTGCTAGTGGGTGGGATCGTCGGTGCCTTAAAGGTAAAGTTTTTTTTTTATTTGTTATTTTTTCTTATACACTGCAGTAGAATGTATTTTGACATATCATACGTACTTGGAGTATAACTTTCCATTCTTGTGGTTGTATGTAATGTGGAGTTTCATTGCTGGTATATTCATATATGAGCATGGGAGAGTATGTCTGATTCATTCCCATTCCCCCTCCCTTCCCTTCATTCCCCTTTGTCTAATCCAAAGTACTTCTGTTCTTCCCTACCCCTGCCCCTTATTGTGAGTCAGTATTCACATATCAGAGAGAACACTTGACCTTTGGTTTTTTGGGATTGGCTTATTTCACTTAGTATGATAGTCTCTAGTTCCATCCATTTACCCACAAATGTCATAATTTCATCTCTTTTTGCCTGAATGAAATTCCGTTGTGTATGTATACCACATTTTCTTTATCTATTCATCTATTGAAGGGCATCCAATTTGGTTCCATAGCTTAGCTGTTGTGAATTGAGCTGCTATAAACATTGATGTGGCTGCATTACTGTAGTATGCTGATTTTAAGTTCTTTGGGTATAAACCAAGGAGTGGGATAACTGGGTCAAGTGGTGTTTCCATTCCAAGTTTTCTGAGGAATCTCCATACTGCTTTCCATAGGGGTTGCACCAATTTGCATTCCCACCAGCAATGTATGAGTGTACCTTTTTCCCCACATCCTCACCAACATTTATTGTTATTTGTATTCTTAACAATTGCCATTCTGATTGGAGTGAGAGGAAATCTCAGTATTTTTAAACTATCATTTGTCCTTCTTCCATAGTTTTACTTACTGGTAAGGTGAATCATATCTGTTAATTGTCAGCTACTCACAGGGGTGCTAGGACAATGGCCCCCTAAGTGAGGTTGTTGAAGTGACAGGGCTGGCTTCAGAGACTTAGATTTTTCCCCATGAGGGGCCTTCACCAAGGGTTGGAGATCTTTGTAGTAGCTTTCTTCTTATTGTTGAGTTCACTGTGCTAAATTCTAGTTTGGGTCTAACAAGAATTGCTGCAGAGGAGTGACAAACTGACTGCCATTTTGGCCATTGAATTCATCATGACCTTTCTTTGTGCTTCTTTAAAAAAAAAAAAAAAGTGTCCTGTTTAGGGTAAGAGAGTTTGGTGAAAAGGTGGGTTCTGTGTGTGTGTGTGGTCCTGGGGATTGAACCCAGGGGCACTCTACCACTGAGCTACACCCCCAGCCCTTCTTATTTTGAGATAAGATCTACTAAGTTGCTGAGACTGGCCTTGAACTTGCAACCTCCCTTTCTCAGCTTCCAGAGTAGCTGGGAATGCAGGCATGCACAACGACACTCACCTGCAAGGTGTTTTATTTACTAACTTGTATACTAACTTGTATTTCTGGTTTTTTTGATGTATCAGTTGACCACATGGGATTAGTCCATGGCTTCAGTCATCAACCAACCATTAAACTCTGGGGTCTGGTGCTAGGAGAGCTTCTCCCTGACTCTCAAGCCCATGTCCACATAGAGAGTTGATTTGCTCATGTATTGCCATCTGTTTAAATGGGAAAGGAGTCTGAAGAAGAAATATCAAGTGGCATGCATAGCTGCAATTAGGTTTCTAAAATCCCTGGTCCACAGAAATGTTACACCCACCAAAAGTACCTCAGGGCAATCTGTGCTTATCAGTGACTCTTCCTAACCATCTAAGCCCACCTTACAGCTTTCTATCAAAGCTAGAAAACATAGCATCTATTTTTCCAAAGTAGACTCATACAAATGAAGCAATAACACAATAGAAAACAGAATCAAGAGTGCCACATATAAAATTCCATTCAGACTCACTGTCTGATTTCTTTGCCAATATCCTCCTGGTGCTGGGGTCCTTCAAAAGATGCTGGCCAAGAATGGAGGAAAGATAGCTAGCATAGAGGGAAGGGAGGGGTGGGAGTGGGTGGGGGATAAAATCAATAACAGAGTGTGTGACAGATATCATTGCCCTGTGTACATGCAAGAAAGCACAGATGGTGTGACTCTACTTTGTGTACAACCCTTGAAACAATAGCTGTACTCCATTTGTGTTCAATGAATCAATAAGTAAATAAAAAAAAATAAAAATAAAAAAAATATTAAAAAAAATAAAAAATAAAAAAAATAAATAAATAAAAAGATGCTGGCCAGAGGCACTGGTCATGCTATTGATTTAAGACATCAAAGGAATGTCTTTAAATTGTGTTCTCATATGTAATCGGAGTCCATAAGGTCTATGACATCTTCAGAAATGTCTGATTTTGAACTAACCATTAGAGCTTCATTTCCCAATAGCAGTCTGGTGGGCAATGTTCTGGAATGTGCAGATGTACAGATGTACAGGGACGTTCAGGTCCCTGTAACAACATTCCCCAGGAATTCTCTGAGACACTGGCTCCAAAGAAACCCCCCGAGGCTCTCCGCTCAGGGTGGCTACCTATCCCCTGGGGCCCCCAGGTGTTAGGCAATGGTTTGGGCGCCATGGAGATGCTCAAAACAAGGGCAAAGTTTTCAGCAGTAATTACCGCTGCCATCTACCCCCAACTGACTGCCTCATCACCAGGCTGCTACCTGGAACTTTCCTGTCAAGCTGCTACTGTCCGCAGGGTCTTTTCCTCCTAAAAACAGCCAACTTTTCCTTTACAAAAGCCAGCTCAGAACCCAAAGGTAATTTATTTTAATGAACAAACCAGGGCTCTAATAAGCAGCATCGATTTTTTTTTTTCCTGGCAATTGCAAACTGTTTGAAGCCAGATTAAATTTTTGTGCTCATCATGGTGAGGTAATATACAGTGAGTCCATAACCATTAGAGTAGCAGCAAACAGGTTTATGGTGTCCCCAGAGGCAGGAGTTTACTTGTGATGATAATTTAACCCCCTCAGAACACTGCCTGTCAAGCCCAGCCTCTTTTGTGAAATGCACCACATAGCATCAAGGTATCGCATTCAAAGAGAAATCTGAGAAATGATGTGGCATTTCCTGGAGTTACCAAAGAGAGCTGAGGGTCATGACCTACTAGAGCATGGAGTGCATTTAGCAGGTTGTGACCTGATTTACAAATAAAATAAAACAGAAAGTATCAGAGTGCCTAATAAGTATTGTGTGATATTATATATGCACACATGTGGGTTTGGGTAAACTGACCATATACTTTGTCATCCAAACTGGAATACTTTTGAGAGTACAAGGGGACTCTAATAATCATCTTGCCAGGACAACAGGACAAGCCAGTACTTCTCTGAGCCCCCAAGGACTTAGTCACCTGATTTCTGGGTCGTGATGTAAAATGTACTTATTGCTCAGGGTCATTTTAAAAGAAAGTTTCAAAAACACTGATCCCGTGGCCATTATCTACCCCACTCCACCTCACCTCCCATGTCCCTCTTTCTAGTGATAACTGCCATGGAGAGTGCTTGCCTTTTGCAGGTACTGTGCTGAGATCTGTAACCCCATTTGGAACTTGGTCAGTCCTCATAGCACCCCCATGAGGCAGGAACTTGCATCAGGAAGGATTCTTTTGAGTACAATGAATACCAATAACAATAAAACACACACACACACACACACACACACACACACAACACACAACCCTTTAACTTAAAATGTAATTTATTTGAAGAACTCACAACTCAAAATGTTGGTGGAGAAGAAAGGAACCAGATGACTCCAGATAGCCTGGGCAGCAAGATCCCCTTACTGGAGCTCTCCAGGGGTCAGTGGTAAGATGCATGAGTCCCAGCTAGTTCCTCTCTCATGGCGTCACTGGGTTCAAGAACTAGTTTGAGGAGGACAGCCTGATCCCTGGAACTTGGGTGTCCTATGGCTCCTTGGTGTGCCAAGAGCAAGGGAACAGACCTCCGGGAGGGCAGGCAGCACAATTTATCCTCCCTAGACATAGGACGGGTGGGGGATTTGCCCAAAGAATGAGGCCCTGCAAGGAAGGGAAATGAACGTTGACAGAAATCTGCTGGGCAATATTCTGGAATGTCTGAACTGGACTATCTTGACAGATGAGGAGAAGCAGGCCTGTTCAACCCAGGCCCCTCTGCTCCTGTCAAGGGGCTTTCTCATCTTCCCTAAACCCACCACCCTTTGCCTTTGCCATGCCACTCTCCTTCACAGGAGGCTCCCCAACCTCCCCTCTCTCAAGGGGGTCCTGAGTATGCCCTCCTTTCCAGGAAGCCCTCAGTGGGTGAGTCAGCTTCAGGCCTGACTTCTCTGAGCTTCCCATTACTCTTCTTAGAGAACCATTCTACCTCCCAGTCAGGCTGCAAGTCTTATTCCTCGAGAGCCTGAACAGGTGGACCAAATGGGAGCGCTCTCCTGGCATAGGAGAGACCACTCTGATTCAAGCACCATGGTATATATATGGTGGTCAGAGAGCTATGGACCCATCCCCTTCTCATTTTGGGGGTGTGGCTGGGTATTGAGCCCAGAAGTTCCTTACCACTGAACTTCATCCCCAGTTCTCTTGATATTTTTAGTTTTGAAACAGGATCTCACTATTTGCTGAGGGCCTTGCAAAGCTGCTGAGGCTGGCCTCAAACTTCCAGGCCTCCTGCCTCAACCTCTGGAGTCACTGGGATTACAGGTGTGTGCCACCAGACTGACTCCATCTCATTCTTGCACTTACTGTGGATTAAGTGGAGTGACTTAACTTCTCTGAGCCTTAGTGTCCTCTTCCAGGGCTAATCATATATAGCTCATAGGTTAGTGTAAGCATTAAAAGGACTCAGTCATGCATGCCAAGTTTTGGACTAACTACTTAACTTAGGTTTTGTTATTTTTTTTTTTAATTTTTTTTTTTATTTACTTATTGATTCATTGACACTCCACAAATGGAGTACAGCTATTGTTTCACTGGTTGTACACAAAGTAGAGTCACACCATCTGTGCATTCATGCATGTACACAGGGCAATGGTATCTGTCACACATTTTGTTATTAATTTTACCCCCCACCCACCACCCACCCCTCCCTTCCCTCTATGCTAGCTATCTTTCCTCCATTCTTGCCATCTTTCCCCCCCACATTATGCATCATCATTCATTTATCAGAGAGACCATTCGGCTTTTGGATTTTTGGGATTGGCTGATCTCACTTAGCATAACAGTTTCCAACATCATCCATTTACCTACAAATACCATAATTTTATTCTTCTTTATGGCTGAGTAATATTCCATTGTGTTCAACATCACTCGTTATAAGAGAAATGCAAATCAAAACCACCTTAAGATTTCATCTTACCCCAATTAGAATGTCTTTTATCAAGAACACAGACAACAACAGGTGTTGGCGAGGATGTGGGGAAAAGGGTACACTCATACATTGCTGGTGGGAGTGCAAGTTGGTGCAGCCACTCTGGAAAGCAGTGTGGAGATTCCTTAGGAAACTTGGAATGGATCCACCATTTGACCCAGCTATCCCACTCCTTGGCCTATACCCAAAGGACTTAAAATCAGATTACTACAGTGATGCAGCCACATCAATGTTCATAGCTGCTCAATTCACAATAGCTAGATTGTGGAACCAACCTAGATGCCCTTCAGTAGATGAATGGATAAAGGTTTTGTTATTTTTTTCATAAATAATAGCTCTCCATTGTAGAGAACAACAGTATATATATAAGTACCAAGAAAAACATCAAAATCACCTTTAAATTACACCACACAGCAAACATCACTGTTGACCCAGTAGCCTAATGGCTCCAGTTTGGGTCCTTCTGTGCACAAAATTTTTGGAACCTACATCCTGAGAGAATTAATTGAGATAATGTATACTAAGCTCCTCACCCGGCACCAGGATGCGCTTTTGTACATGTCTGTTTCCAGCATCCCTGTCCCTGGCACAAAGGTAATTCCCATATCTCATCACGGCCCTCACCTCTCCCTATCCACCTGCAGCCTCTGACCACCCCCTGCTGGCCACCATCACCTGCATGTTCATCCGGAATTTTAAATGGAACAAGTCCAAGCCCAAGGTCGTCATACACCCCAAAGGCACAACTTGGGCTCCTCTGCTCTCCAGCCTTCTTGATATCATTGTCCATATCACTGTTCCAGAGGGGAGCCCTGTGGGTGACATTTCTTGACTGCTCCCTACCCTCCCACTTCATTCTGAATTTCTCTCCTTACCAACCTGCCATGCTCTTGGCCATCAGAGGATTCCTTCTAAGCCTTGCTGTCCTTGGGTTGGGGGTGCACTGAGGTTGGCTGTAGGAGAGATGGGGGCTGGGAAGCTGGGATAGAACCGATAAGCAGATTAGGTGTTCAGAGGAAATCACAGATCTAGTTGCTACAGAGGGAAACCAGGGACTGCCAAAGGTTTCCCTAGCCAAGAAGGCTTGTGTGATTCCCTGGCTGAGAACACCGAGACACAGGGTCTGAGGCCAGTCCAAGTTGGTAGCAATGGTGGTTCTCTGTGTAATCCAATGGAAACCGACTTTCAAAAGGGTATCAGACTGGAGTCAGGCTGCGGTCATGCACCAGGGTTAGAGATAGTCCTTGTCCCTCCAGAGTATTGCTCAAGGAAGAAGGCTTGTGCTCTTGACTTGAGAGGTATGTGAGGACAGAAGGGACAGTGCTCTCCCTCCATGGCCACACTCAGGAACTGCAGATCCTTGAGATGGAGAAGAGTGGAAACATCTCAGAGAAAATCAGCTTGTGTGGGGCGGAGGAAGGAGAGGAAGGGACCAGTGATGCCTGGAGCTGCCAGGCTTGTGAAGTGACCTGCATGCGGCAGGGGAATGTTCCTCATAAGATAGATGGCCTGGCTGTGAGAGCTGTTAGCATCCGCCAGGTATCATTCCCACACTGTTATGTGTTGTGCAAATGTGCTAGGAAAAGAGAAGGGCTCGACGGTTCAAGCCGCACTATAGAGAGAATTTATGCCAGCTAATCCCTTACCCAGCTCACACATCCAGGAGGAAAATGCCAGCAAGCTTGCTGACTATGGGTTTATGTCTTCATTCATTCATGCCAGGTCTCATTCTAATTCTAATTCTTCAAATGACATGTCCTTCTATGGCAGCTCTCCTAACTCCAGTAAATGTACTTTTCATAATCTCTCTCTCTCTCTCTCTCTCTCTCTCTCTCTCTCTCTCTCTCTCTCCATCTCTATCTCTTGCCCTCCTTATGCTCCCTCTGTCCCCCATGACTTTTCCACTCTACCTACGACACTCACCCCTACCACCATCGAGGTGTCTCTGCTGCTGTATGACTCCACCAAGATGAGGCGGCTTCTGTCCAAGGCTGTGGTGATTGATGATGACGACGATGACGACGAATACCCCTGGAGACAGAATGCGCACAAATACTACATCCACCTCGTCCTTAGCCTCTTCCTCTTCCTCTGGTTTATTCTGGGGAATTACTGGGTCTTCTCTGTGTACCTGCCTGACTTTATTCCGCCTTTCCAGCAGCCCCAGGCATACTGTGACAAAACCCTGTACCTCTTTGCCCTCGGGGTCCTGGTGCTCAGCCACACTGTGCTGATCTTGCTGGTCCTGGGCAGCGCTTGTGTCTATGTGTGTTCCAGGTGGAGATTTGCTGGTGATGAAGACTGACAGCCACTCCTCCTGGCGTCTGCACACGTGTGCACATGGACACATACACACAATCTGGGGAGAAAAGCATGCTAGTGAGTCCACAGAACCTTCCAGATGGGCATTTCAGAAACCAACAAAAATGCACTGAGGAGTCTAGCAGGCTTAAGAGGTATTCTCTGCCTAGACATGGGGAAAGCACTTTGGCTCTTCTCTAGGTGTGAATTTGGACTCAGGGGTTTTCAAAGGATCTTTCTTTTGAGGGGATGAGATGAGGGGAGCTAAGAGGTGAGAACTTTTCCAATCACAGGGTAATTCCAAGCACCGTGGCAGGGTTTGCTGTTGTTACTGCTGCTACTGCCGAGGTCACTAGCCACCACACCATCAAGTGATAGGAGGAGATGCTCACTAACAACTCCAACTGCCTTTTGGGAGAGTTAAGGAGCAGTCAGGACATCCCCATACCCCAAATCAGAAGGGTATGATCTGATGGGTGAGGACATCCTAAGGACAGTTATAAAATCTGCCAAGTTCAAGGAATAGATTCCACAGAGGGGCTCTGGCTGACCAGCCAGGGGACCTTGCAGTGAGCAGTGTTCCTTCATCTTGGTTTCTGTGTGCTGCTGCTGTACATTCTGTGCTTGGCAAGGACTCCATTTCTGTTCCTGGTAATCTGTGTGCTTTGTGAATGGTTCCATGTCATAAACCAGTCTTGCAGCCGAGCGCAGTGAAGCACACCAGTAATCCCAGTGGCTCTGGAGGCTGAGGCAGGAGGATTGAGATTTAAAGCCAACCTCAGCAACTTATCAAGGCCCTAAGCAACTTAGGGAGACACTGTCTGTAAATAAAGTACAAAAAGGGCTGGGGATGTGGCTCAGTGGTTGAGTTCCCTTGGGTTCAATCCCTAGTACCAAAACAAACAAACAAACAATCTTGTATATTTCTGGCCAGGTTGCATGAATTAAGGTGCCACCGGTGCCACCAGTGCAGGTGCTTTGGGTGTCTGAGCTTAAATATTACACAGCAGCTCTTCTGTTTAATGACATAGTCGGCTTGGGAAGCTTTTTCTAAATCGACTGTCTGGAAGTCTAGGTTGATACCAAACAGTAACCACTAACATTCCATCTTGCCGCTGTCCTGTGACATGAAGTTCTTGGGAGCCTGGGTACCAAGTTAGCAAATGGGTAGTTTCTCTTGTGGAAGCTGCTCTTTGAAATTTTATTTTTTCTTTATTTATTTTGGAGTACTAGGGATGAACCTGAGGGTATTTTACCATTGAGCTTTTTATTTTTTATTTTGAGACAGGATCTTACAAAATTACCCAAGCTGACCTCAAACTTGGGATCCTCCTGTCTCTGCCTCCTGAGTCTCTGGGATTACAGGCCTGTACCATAGCATTTGGCTTACTTGAGAATTTTCCATGAAGGCACTGTTGTGGGTGTTTCTAGGGAAGGCATCCAGGGAGAGCACAGCACCTGCTTAATTGTGTTGTAGCTCAGCTTATTATCTCTCCATGGTGCCAATCTGCTTGCTTCTTCCTTCTTTCTTTCTTTCTTTCTTCTTTCTTTTTCTTTTTTTCTTTTTTGGGGTGTGTGTGTGAAGGGTTGCTTTATAATCAAATCAAGCCCCAGTAGCCATCAATGTGAGGCCACCAGCCTGTCTCAGAAATGTCAGCTCAAACCAAGAGGCTCATGCTTCCCCATAGTTTTAAGAGAGAAGAAACCAAGAGTTCCCATTTGAGTTTGGAAGGACTCTCGAAGGATCTGTCACCTGGAGTCACCTTTGAGCCACATTTCTCCCAGGCCTGAAGGTGCTTGATGCGCCCTCTGCTGGGGAAAAGGAGAACAGCCCTTATTCTGCCCCATCCCTCTGGTCAGTTGCTATTTTCGTTTTCCTTTGAGCAGCTGAAGACAGTGAGGTGTGCAGCTTGCAGATCCTGCATCATCTGTACAGATGCAGGCCTGACTCCATCCTCTTTGTGTTCCACGTCGTCCTCTCCACATTGAGGGCCGAGACAGACTCTGGGCCCAGACACTGGCAGGCAGGTGTTCCATGCCCCAGCCCCACCAGGCAATAATGCCTCAGCCACTTCCAGTCACTTAGCCAATATTTGGACACAAACAAAGCTGAAAGCCAACAGAACCCATATCTAAGCCCAATCCAGGGCACATACCAACCAGTACTTTCCTTCATGTCCCTGACACTAATTCCTGTGCAAGAACTTCTAAAGGATGTTCAGGTTCCAGCTTAAAATAGTAAGCCAAGACCACATGGACAGTTAAGAAAAAGCCACTTTGGTACTCATTTGTTCTCTCCTGTTTGCTCCAGTTAGTTAGACATTATGTTGGAAATGAATCTGAGTTTACAAGAAAGTGTTGAGGTGGAATTCATACCCCTCTGGGTCACAGATGGAGGGAGGCAGCAACTGGACAGTGATTGACAGCTCTGCCCTTACTGGTGGGTGTCTCTTGGGTACTGGGGGCCAAGCAAGTAAAAGTTCTCCCACAGATCCCAGAACTGTCCTTGCCTTACTGTGAAGCTAAGACATTCTGCTGGGCCTTGTGAGTGACTCACATGGAGTCTGCCCAGGAAGAGGGTATGGAAGGAGAGGGTGCACAGTTGAGTCCTTCATCCAGAGGAGAGTCCATCACTGACTCTCCCTAATCTGTGAGCACTGAATAGGGAGCCCCAAGCTGCTCCCTCCTGAATGCTTCTGAGGCTGCTGTTTTAGGAACTTGACAAAGGTGCAAAGAGACTGTGGAAAACCATAGCTCTAAAAATGGCTGTTAACTGGGCCCAGAGGCAGACACCTGGGAGGCTGAGGCAGGAGGATCACAAGTTCAAAGATAGTGTAGGCAACACCACAAGACCCTGAATGAATGAATGAATGAATGAATGAATGAATATCTGTTAGCAGATAGCAGATATGGGCTACTGTCTTGGCTACATGCGTAGTGCCCTGTCTCAAACATTGGACTGGCCCAGGTTCTGATAGACCTGGATACTCCTGGAGCGTTGCAGAATCTTTATCTTGATATAAATGATTTATCAAATATGCCCATTAAAGTGGGAAAATGTTCCCTTTCCCAAACATGTCTTGGGAAAGAGTTGTTCTTTTTCTCCATTTTTTTTCACAACACACTTGAAGTCTTTAAATACTATATTTGATATAGTAAATTAAAAGGAAAACATTCAGTTCAAATTAGAATTCTAAGAAATGCTGTGGTTGTTAGAAAGCAGAGGTTCTCAGTCTTGTTTTGTTTGTTTTTGTTTTCCACACCAACATACTTTTCTCTTGCCCCAGAGGAAATGATGGAAGAAGTGTGCTCATTCCTATACATACACTACCCACATTGCTAGGGAGAATGTCCATCATAGGTCCTAAATCACTACTAAAACCTGAACCAAATTTTTGGCTTTGAATTTCCTGGCAACCAAAGCAGTAGGATGATATGATGATCACCTATCAATTGCACCTTTGTCCTGGAGTAAAAAGCACTGCCTCTGGAGAAATACAGGCTAAACCAGGCATCGTGGCTCATGCCTGCAATCCCAGCAGCTAGAGAAGCTAAGGCAGGAGGATTGCAAGTTCAAAGTCAACTTCAGCAACTTAGTGAGACCCTAAGGAACTCAGCAAGACCCTGTCTCTAAATAAAATATAAAAAAAGGGCTAGGGATGTGACTCAGTGGTTAAGTACCCCCTGAGTTTAATCCCCAGTAAAAAAAAAAAAAAAAGAAAAAGAAATACAGAGTAAGTGTGAGAGAATGTTCACATGCATCAACTCAGGGGGTGACATCTGTAGCCTGTTATGCACCCTTGGTTGTAGGCTTTGAGTAATAATTGATTAGGCCCCCTCTGTGGATGGTGCAATGAGGCATAGTTTAAGAAAGAAACTATGTTCTAAGCCAGGC
>JAJEJO010051824.1:59634-78389 GCA_020662805.1 Glaucomys volans
AGGGCAAGTTGTACTTGGGGCACTGCGTGAACTAATTCGTATAGAAATGCTAATTATGATAAGAAGAAATCGTTTAAACATCATAAGCCTCATCTTTTTAGTGCACATGATTTTCTAGGTTATCAAATTCTAGCAAATGTGTTTGAAGGCCTTCTTTGCGTCTGGTCCTACCCAAGCATGCAGATATTCTCCAGACTCGTAGTGGCCTGGGATCTCCACCCGGAGTGCTGCTGTGGATCTCTGTACGACCACGCTTCCCTGTGAGGCTGAGGGGGAACAGAGTCTACCCTCCCGTTAGGGAGAAGCCCCAGAAGCTGCGGCTCTTACATAACCGGGATGACGTAACCGCGGTCTGTTCCCATCCTGGGGAGGGGGTACCGCGAGCACGACGCAGGAGTCGCGTGCTGCATGCACCCCACCAAGTTCCTCCACCGCCGCGCCGTACGGCTAGCTGAGGGCCCGCACCAACTAGGGCGGCCCGAGGCCCACGCGCTGCGCGGGGGCCCGTGGGCGGGGCAGCGTCGGTCACGTGGTCTGGCGCGGTCTAGCTGGCTTGGCGGGGACGCGCCCGCTTCTTCTCCACCTTGCTGAGTGGACCAACCGACTCTTGAGCTACAAGAGCGCCCGCGAACTAGCAGCAAGAAGGTGGGAGTGGGGGCGGTGACCGGAGTCCCGCCCCTGGACGATCCCAGGAGCGGCTGCCCGAAGGGCTGGACTGGCTGGCTCTTGAGGAGGCGGGGCTGACATCCGAGGGGCGGGTCTGGCGTCCAAGAGGTGGGGATGCTTCCAAGGAAACAGGGTTGCCATGGGGGGCGGAGCTGGCGTCCGAAGGGCGGAGCTGGACCCGAGGAAACTGGGCTGTCCCCCCGAGGGGCGGTGCTAGCAGGCCCGCTGGAGCGAGGCTGGAGTCCAAGGGCGGAGCTGCCTCCGAGGGAAAGGGGCCGACTTCTGGGGGCGGGGCTTGCTCAGAGGGGCGGGGCTCCGCCACTGCAGGGCCCGACCCACTGACGCAAGGGCTGCGTCCGCGCCACTTTTCTGCTCAGCGTTACCTCGGCGTCCCGCGGGTGTGCATCTGTGGCGTTAGATGCGGCTAGTTCCAAATCGGTAGCCGAGACTCGGTCTTAGTAGTTTCCTGCTTGTTTTTTCTGCACTAAGAAGATACGGCTAGTGGACTGCGACGGCTCGCTCGAGCAGGGGTTTCAGGGCTGGTTTCAGGGCTCTGCGCCCACTGTGTGCGCTTGGTCCGTGGCGCTGACGGTCGCTCCAGCTTGCACTCAGCTCGATGTGCCGTAGCCGGCAGAGTTTTCGGGCCCTACTCCTAGAGATGATGATAGTGTGGGTCTGCATGGGGCCTAGACTGGCATTTTCGTATCTGAGAGACTTTCTCTCCTCCTTGCACTAAGGTTTTAACAGTTCCTAAGGCAGCCTGGACAAGTTTCCATCATAGCCAGGACACAGGAAGAATTCCTAGGAGAGGCAGGGCTTATGCCCCCTTCTTTTCATCCACATCCTTTTGGGGAAAGTTCACACCTTCCCCAGAACCCAGTCCTCCAAAGAATGGTGAGAAGTGTAGCTGTCAGTCCTGCTTCCCAGATAATTCCTCAGCCTATCCTGAGTTTAGTGGCATCCACCCTCTTTCAAAGGAGTGTCCTCTGGCAGTGGTCTCTGTTGGCTGGATATTTCCATGTTACACAGAACACAAGAGCACAACAGTCAGCTTCCAACTCCAGAGCTGGAGCTGGTTCCAGGGAAAACAGGCTTGTAAAAAGTCTTTCCCCTGGACTTTGAACTCCAGATTTTCACACCTTGCCTTGAAGGAAGGTAGAAGTCAGGGAGGGGGCCAGGGGAGGGAAAGAGAGATGGCAAATTTAAGAGGGTTTCCTTGTTGTGCACTTATGGAATTGGAGGGAAAGACAACAACCTATTTTTTTATTTCAATGTGAAGCTTATAGTTAGGTTTTATGATGTTTTTCTGGGCTCTCCAGGATTTTTATAAAGCCTCTCTCTATTTAGTCCCTGGCAGCAGGATCTAGTCACTGTTTCCTAACTTGTCTGAACCTAATCATTCTCTGGAACAGTTTTTAAAAGACTCCTAAGCCGCTGGCAGGGGTGGGTGAGAACCAAGCAAATTCCTTATTTGGGTAAGTGGGGGACACTGATACCTACAAGCTTGCACCCTATCATCTGGGGTTCAGAAAACACTGAAGATAAGAGTTCCTTCAGCTTGGATCAAAACCAAGTGGAGGGTGTGTGAAGCCAAATTGCGGGGCCACCCTGAGGTGTCTGACTCAAGGGAGGAGATAAGTCTTTTCTAAGCAGGTTTCCAGATGGGACTGATGCTGTTGATTTAGGGCACACCTTTGGAGCACCTAGGCTGGGTGTTTAATGAAAGCGAAACATTTTGGCTTTATCACCTATCATCGTTGATTTAGGGCACACCTTTGGAGCACCTAGGCTAGGTGTGTTTAATGAAAGGGAAGCTTATTTTGGCTTTATCACCTACCATCCTGTGACCTTAGGCAAGTCATTTATATCTATCTGCCTTGAAAAATAGAGGATATCAAGAATTTGTGAAGATAAAACCTTCCCCAAAAGGGAGCATGAGGATACATAAAAGCCAAGTCTTACTTTAACAGCAGATTGGACCAGGATGGAATTCCGGTATAAAAGGCAAAGATCCAGGGCAGAGGACAGAGGGCAGGCAGGACACATCCCACAGACCAGTCCAGCACTGCCAGTTGGCAGTGCTCCCAGCCTCGGAAGAGGTTTAATCCACAGGAACCACCCTCAGCAAACTCTAATCTCTAACGCAGATAAATACGGAAGCCCAGAGGCTAATGTCTCCTCTGGCTGATCAGGAGAAGACTTTCTGTCCTTTCTACAGAGGGGATTTTCTGGTCCTCTTTCCAGAATGTTCTGTGTGGGTCTGTTCTTTTTTCTGGCTCTGCTGTGGTTCGAGAGAGTATTCATTCCAAAGATACCTTCTCCTGACCAGTGCCCTAATTCATTGACCCAGGCCTTTGGTTTTTTTCTGATAAACCTCTGGCCTCTACTCGAAAAACCTTTCACAGAAATTTTAGGACTCACCTCTGCTCTTAGGGAAAAACAAATATTTCCACTTCATCTTTATTTATAGTTTTAAATGCTCTCAAATTCCTCACTGATTCGAAGATGGGGTTAGGGTGGTCAATGAGTTCAATTTTGAACATGGAAGGTGTTGTCTTTATTGAATAGTAATACTAATAACCACGTTGTATTGAGCTCTTAATATGTTCCAAGTACTGTACTATGTGCCTTACATATATGATCTTGTTTAGGCCACCCAAGAGGTAACTCTTCTTATCACCTTTCTGCAGATGAGGAAACAGGGGCTCAGAAAGGTTAAATCAACGCATAAGATCCCACAGCTTTTCAAGAGGCAGAGCTGTGATTTTAACCCAGGTTGTTTAGTCCAAGCCTTTGCTATTGAGACTATTTTTAGTTTCAATTCAAACTTTCAGGAAGGCTTTGGAATATCTGGGCCTCTCACAGAGGTGGCAGTGATTCTCTGAGCGGCCCTGGTCAGGAGAGCTACAGATGGTAAAAACAAGAATTTTATTCTTGTCTCTTAAGTCTGTCTGGCTTAACTGCCCTATGGCAAAAACTTCTAAACCAAACCCAAGTTCATAAACATGCTTTGGCCTCTTCCCCAGTGTCTAGGGTGTATAACCGGCAGTGGTGCTGGGCCAGTGGCGTGGGGCAGTAGGCCAGCTGCTGGCAATGCCTGTGTAAACAGGGGGCGGGGGCAGTAGGGCTCTCAGCCACTTGTGAACCTTCAGCTGAGAATCTGTTGTGCATTGCAGGGGAGAACTAACCAGAGCCTGTGAGTGAGAGGTATAAGCTCTGGGGCCCCTGTCTGCCTGTGCGGGAGGGTGGGGGTGGGGAGCCTCCTGCCAGTCCCTCCCTTCTGCCTCCCCTGGCCTCAGCCAATTTTTTAACCAGGAAATACTAGCAAAGTGAGATAGAAGGGGAAGGAAGGGGAGAAAAAATTAAGGAACTCTGTCGTTTGGCAGAAAATGATCAGTGCTCAGACACAAGTCCCCCACCACTGTGATCCTAACAGCACACCCTAGAGCTGGGCCACACATACCCTGTAGCCCCGTAGGAGACTTGGTTTCCTCTGAGCAGGTGCAGAGCTGCTCCACGACACTGCCTTTCTCTTATTTCATTCCCTACTTGTCAGTCTGTTCTGCTTCTCCAACTAGGTCAGAATTTCTGCGTGTGAGATTCAATAAGCGTAATGCTAATGGTCCCCTAAATTAATTCCCCCCACACCCAAAAGGGAAGAAGCTATCCATCTGTCAAGGCATGGGGGGGGGCGGGGAGAAAGAGGGAAGTACTTCCCATTATTGGAGCAGCCAGGGAAAGATAGTTGAGATGCCAGAACACTGGAATCTCCAAATATTTCCAAAGTTCAGGAAGATAATGGCCCAGAAAATGTAGGCTCTGAGAAGATGCTGTTGTTTGTGAGACCTGGAGGGAAAGCAGGGAGACCAAGGAAGGAGGGATTGGAAGGGGCAGGGAGCAATGACAACAACCCCAGGCTTTCTCCCTGCGGTCAGGGGTTGTGGTTCCAGTTCTATGGTCATTCTTTCAGTAGGGTCTGCTCTTTCCAGGAGTGGCTATCAATCTGCATCTTTGCCTGGTGACCTGGATGTTCAAGTTCCGGAAGAGCCTTCTTTATCATCAGAGGGAAGAGCAGAACTGGAAAAGTAACTGCCATTGAAATAGCCCAGCAAGGTGGGCAGTTTGCTAACCATGTGTCTACTGAACCCTGTGACCAGTCTACAGCTGGGCCACACTGGAAGAGCATCCTATGTCACCTGTAGGTCCACAAATTCTGGATAGTGATCCCATGGTGATGGGTACAGCTGCTGACTTTCGGAGCTTCATGTTGAGCTACAGATGGACCAAGGAAGGAACTAAAGCCCTTTCCTTGACATATAATTCATGGGAAAGCTCAAGTTCTGCCCACAGGCCATGGTATTTTCTGATTAAAAGTGAGGGGCTCAAGCTGACTCTGGTCATCAAAATCACCAATGGAACTAAAAAATAAAAAAAATTAGTACCTGGTTTCCAGCTCATGTCTTCTCAATGAGAATCTCAGGGGTTGGGGGTGGGCATGAAGGCGGATCCTGGAAGGTCACTGCAGTTTGGACGTGAACCCTGTTTAAGAACCAGTGCCCCCCAAATAGCTCCCCTTGGGGTGCATCAGGGTAATGTCTTCCTTGCCCACGTGCATCCTGCAGCGGCGAAACAGACCTTCCACCTCCCTAACTTGCCTGTGAAGAGGCCCTCCAGGTGCCCTGTGATTATTCAATCAGCAGAATCTTCCAGAATTGAGAAAATGCCAGAATTTTCTTCATGAACTCATTTCCGTGGGTCACCAAGAGGCACTGTGGTAACCGGAAAAGTTTGCTGTGTCTCCTCTCTTCTTCAGGAAAAATTGATGTTTCTGCAAAAGTGGAGGAAATAGATTGGTAATTAATCACTTTTCAAGATGCTAAAGAGGTTCCCCCTTTATTCCCCTCTCTTTAAAACCAAGGTAGGCATTTTCCAGGGGAATGTTTTATCATTTGGAGTTTTGTTTAATTATCTGCCGAGTCCAGGAGGGGGAATCACTGTGTCTTAGCAACACAAGAGTCGTGAGAGAAGCGGGGAGAGTGGCTAGTTTTGCAGTGAATTTGGAACCTCCCATGAAACAGGCCCAGTTTTAACAAACTGGGCTATTTTTATTGAAGAAAGCAGACTCCGTAATGTTTACTTATTCCTCGGCCCTGGAGTAAACCTTGGAGTAACCCTGGAGCAAACTCCCTTGAAGTAGACCTTGAGTGGTGATTGCATGGCTTTTGCTGGAATATGAGGGCCATTTATGCATTCAGCATCCAACAACTCTTGTGTCCCTACTGCTTGTTAAGCCGGTGGTTCTCCAATTTTGCTGATGAGTAGATCACCAGGGAGCCTGAGCCCATCATCTGGATCATTAAGAGCTCCCCAGGTGAATGCAAAGTGCAGCCAAACTCAGCTGTCCCAGTTAGGTGTGATGCTAGACGCTAGAGAAACAGAAATGTCCAGGCTGATGTTTCTTATCCTTCACGTGTTCAGACCCTTAACAACATCACAACGTGATCCCAGATGCACCGTCATTCAGCCTGGATAGGCAGGAGAGAAGGTTCCAGTGTCCCCTTCACTATTTCCTATTACCCTTTCTGCTCAAGCTGTAGGGACTGACCATGTAGATTTTCCAGAGTAGTCTCAATCTCTTTGTGGGTCCATATGTTTTCATCTTCCTTTGGGAGAAGCTGGTTTCCCTAGCTACACTGTCACTCACAGATGGTTTTGTCCAATTCCACCAGGTGGCACAGTTCACTTGGTTTGTGATCAAGGAAGAGCAGAAGGTGCCAGAGTGAGATCATCAGGAGAGTGGTTACCAGGGACTGCTATCCACCCCTCCTGCTGGGGTTTCTAGCCTCCGCGTTCAACTCCAGGGAGGCTGGGCCCCTGCCCACGTTCTCTGGGTTGCCGATGCCTGTGTTCGTGCTTTGGTGTGGAAGCAGTCACAGCTGTTGTAGAGTTGAGCCCCACTCTTGAACTCTGTTATGGGGGTGCTGAGGTCTGACCCCGTGGACCTGTGCTGCCTGTGAAGCCAGCAGAAGCCAATAGGCAGGGGCCAAGCCTTGCTGTAAGACAGTGCATTGAACAATAATCCAGGTTTTCCACCCCAGAAGGAGTCCATGTCAGTGACACATCAAGGGTGACTCAGGTGCCACCAAGCCAAGCCATTCATTGATTGACCCACTGATCTTATAATGAGGAGAAATAACCAACAGCATTTTGGTCTTTATACATGACAGTAGAATGTATTTTGACATATCATACATACAGGGAGTATAACTTCCCATTCTTGTGGTTGTACATGATGTGGAGTTACAATGGTCATGAATTCATGTATGAACATGGGACAGTTATATCCAATTCATTCTACTGTCTTTCCCATTTCCATCCCTCCTCGCTTCCCTCATTCCCCCCTGTCCAATTCGGTGAACCTCCATTCCTCCCTCCTTCACACCTATTGTGAGTCAGCATCCACATGTCAGGGAGAACATTCAACCTTTGTGTTTAGCTAATTTCACTTAGCATGATAGTCTCCAGTTCCATCCATTTACCTGCAAATGCCATAATTTCATTATTCTTTATGGCTGAGTAATATTCCATTGTGTATATGTACCACAGTTTCTTTATCAATTCATCTGTTGAAGGGCACCTAGGTTGTTTCCATAGATTAGCTGCTGTGAATTGAGCTGCTATAAACATTGATTTGGCCACATCACCATAGTATGCTGATTGTAAGTTCTTTAGGTATATGCCGAGGGGTGGGATAACTGGGTCCATTCCAGGTTTTCTGAGGCATTTCCAGACTGCTTTCCCAAACGGTTGCACCAATTTTCAGTCCCATCAACAATGTATGAGTGAACCTTTATCCCCCTATCCTTGCCAACATTTTTAGATACTTGTATTCTTGATAACTGCCATTCTGACTAGAGTAAGATGAAATCTCAGTGTAGTTTTAATTTGCATTTCTTTAATTGCTAATGATGTTGAACATCATTTTTTCATATATTTGTGGACCATTTGTATTTCTTGTGTGAATTGTCTGTTCAGTTCCTTAGCCCATTTGTTGATTGGGCTATTGTTTTTTTGGTGCTAAGTTTTTTGAGTTCTTCATGTATCCTGGAGATGAATGCTGTATTGGAGGTGCAGGTGGCAAGGATTTTTCTCTCATTCTGTAGGTGAGAGAGCCACTTTCTAATAGGAGTTTTCAGACCTGGCCCACATCTTGTCGTCTTCCTCTTCTGAAAGAGTCAGAACCAGTGTGGCTGCAGAATTTACAGAACAAAATGAAATTGTGGGAACCTGTGTAGAAAGAACATCAAGACAGCGAGGATGGAGACTGAAACCAAGCACAAGGCCCTTCTGATTGCAGGACCTGGCAGCTATATGGATCGTGCCCCCACCCCCCAGGCTGGCTCTGGGTGGAAACCCTGACACCCCACCCCCCACTTCGAAAGTGAAGAGAAGGGGCCTCTGGAGATGACCCTCGGTCACCTTGGCTGCTCACTGCCATTCAAGAGCATCTTGATTCCATTCCATTTCCAAAGCTGTGAACCTCCTTGTGCTGTGAACCTCCTTGTCCAGAGGCCCCACCACCTGGGAACCCATGGAAGTGAAAGAGGAGCCAAAGAGGGGCAGACAGCACCCCCAAAGAGAAAAATGTCCCAATCTCAAATGGAACATTTTGCACGGCTCATGATGATGGTTGCTATTTTTTAAATAATATTTCCAAAGCCAGTGGCTGTTTCTTCCTTCTTACAGGCACCCCTAGTCTCTCGCTATCAGATGCTTCACAGAGGCCTGGTGCTGGCGGTGACTGCGAGGGTCTCTAAATCTTCCTCTAATGTCTGCAAGTGCTGCGGTGACCTGTGGCCACAGGGGTTGAGACCGAAGGCTGGCAGGCTGCCTGCTGATGACTTTCAGTTGTGCTGCCAAGGACGCAATAGGAATACTGATCTCAGGCCGTGGGCAGATCTGCCTGGCTCCCAGCCCACTGTGGTTTGGGACATATTTTTAAAAGTAAATTATATGGAAAACAATGATAATATGGTTCTGTTTATAATATTGAACCATCTTTATATCCATTTCCACCATCTTGGGGAAGGATTGAGAACTGAGAGGGGAGTAGCCTGACTCCAGGGGCTGAGAGGGTGAGCCTGCCCCTCCTGCCCCCTCGCCTCCATGCACACTCCAGGGTCCACTCCACTGTTGTGTTTCTAAGTGGCCTCTGGCACTCCGAGCTCAGGCTGTCCAGGGCTGAGGGTGGCTGTCTGTGTAAGTGGCTGTGTAAGTGGTTTCCCCGACTCAGCGGCTCCTCCAGGCTTTGCCAGGGATCAGCTCTCCTGCCTGTTGAGGAAGGGGCACCCCTCCACTGCTTCATCTGGTCTCCCATGGGTAGGAGCCCCCACGCAAATCTTGGCCTGCAGGAAAGAGCTGGGCTGTTGGCACTGCATAGCCCTGTGAACTTGGTCAATGTTCTTAGCTTCCCTGAAGCTCAGTTTTCTCATCTGATAAATAGGGGTTAAAAACATTACTCAGCTTTTAACACATATTTGAATGTGAACCACACATCAGGCAGTGTGCTAGGAGCTAGAAACAGAGACAACACAGTGCTCACAGTGCTGTGCGCAAACTAGTGACTAATGAACAATTTCTCTGGAGCATGTGTGCCTGCCCTAGGCCTCCTGCGCTGCTCCTTATCACAGCAGGGGTGGGTTGGGGACAGATGGTATGGTCCTCAACCCACCCCTGTTCCTCCAGCTCATACAGCGTTCAGCTTCTGGCTGGGTTTGATGAATGGCAGGTGTTAGAGAAAGACTGGTAGGTGGGAGGAAGGGGAAACCAGGATATCACCCTCCCTGGTGATGCCGCACCTCCTCTCTGGGTTCCTGGGTTGTAGTCACACTGAAGTCATCCTTTGTTCCTTGATCCTGGGCAGATAGAAGCTTTTTGTTCTTAACTAATCTCTGGATTATTTCATCAATGTTCATTGAGTTCTCACCTTCTGTGTTAGTCAGCTTTTCATTGCAGTGAGCAAAATACCTGACAAGAACAACTTTAAGGAGGAAAGATTTGTTTTGGCTCATGGTTTCAGAGGGTCAGTCCATAGTCAGCCTACTCCTTTGCTCTGGACCCGAGGTGAGACAGAGTATCATGGCAGAAGGGTGTGGTAAAGGAGCACTGCTCCATTCATGGGATCCAGGAAAGAGAGCAGGGGACGGGGCAAACAGGGAAGATGCACCTTCCAGGGCATGCCCCCAGCGACCCTCCCCTCCAGCCACATCTCACCTGCCCGCAGTTACCATTCAGACCATTCAAACTGGAATGGACCAATTAGGTTACAGTTCTCATAATTCAATCGTACCTTAGAATACTCCTATGTTAACAAGGAGCTTTTAGGGGACACCTCCTCATATTCAGACCATAACACAATCCTTTATTGCCTGGACAACCAATCCCTGCATTCAGTCCTCTCTGCTGAAGGTGGTTTCTGTTAGATCTTGTCCTATTATGATAAAGGCTACAACATTAGAAGTTCACGTTGTCACTCTCTGCCAATAGGAGTAGCTGTTGTTGCTATAGGTTGAGTATCTCTCATCCAAAATGCTTAGAACCAGAAATGTTTTGGATTTCAGATTTCTTTGGGGTTTTGGAATATTTGCATGTACATAATGAGATATCTTGGGAATGGAACCTAAGTCTAAAAAAAAATTCATCCATGTTTCATATTCACTTTTTATGGAGAGCTGGAGGGACATTTGATACAATATTTTTAAAGCCCCCTGACTTTGAGCTGTCACATGTGATCAGGTGTCTCAAAATTACAGTCCTCCTACCTCAGCCTCCTGAGTATCTGGGATTACAGGCATGTGCCACCATGGCCAGCCTGGAAACTTCCATTTGTGATATCATGCGGATATTCAAAACATTACAGATTTTGGAGCATTTTAGATTTTTGGACAAGGGATACTCAGCTTGTCTTATTGGTCACAGCATTATCGTTGATACAATTATTTTCACTCCCAACCTTACATCCTCTGCTTCAAGTTCTCTAGTTCTCTTAAGTTAGTGCTGACGGCCTGCTCTGTGGGAGTTGTGTGCCTGAGAGCTCCCAGGAGCAGAAGATAAGTGTGGCAGAGCAGTGAGAGACTGGAGGGCTGGTCCAGCCACATGCCAGACTGAGTGGACCTCAAAGGTCAGAGGTCCCCTGGGGGTGGTGTGCAGCAGGTCAGTTGAGTCTGGTAAGCATGGAAAAGAAGGACACCAGATAAGACTTCAGATCATGTGGAGATCTGAGCTTCTTGTCCACTCTGGCTAATTAAGATCAGGTGTGTGGACATATGGAGAGGTAAATACCATGCCAAGGTGATCTTTCTGGAGTAGTGTGTGGCCACAAGCTTGTTATCACAGAGCAAACTTTCTGTTCGCCTGTCCGCTTGGCACAATGCTCCCAAGGAGTCTGGGGAAAAAAACCAGGTGGATCCTCCTTCCTAAGCTTCTAGTTACAATTTATCACTATCTTACTGCCTGGATAGGAGGATATCAGACTTCTTTTTAGAAGTTACCTCTCTGAGCAGTATTTTCTAAAACAAACTTCCTTTTTTTATGTTAGAAGAGTTTTAGATGCACAGAGAAATTGTGAAAATAGTACAGAGAGTTCCCATTTACCCTACAGCCAGTTTCTTTATACTTTATTCCGACCTGCTCACTTTTCCCCTAATGCCCTGTCTCGGTTTTTGGTTCCCAGTCAAGGTCCACGTTACATTTAGTTGTCAGGTCTCCTCAGCTCTTCTTGGCTCTGACGTTTCTCAGACTTCTAGTTTTCGAGACCTTGACAGTTTCGAGAAGTAATGATCAGGCATTTTGTAGACTGTCCCTCAATTAGGATCTTGCTTGTGATTAAACTGGAGTTTTGAGTTTTAGAAGGAAAGATCTCAGAGATACAGGTGTCTGGGCAGCATTTAACTCCTGCCACCCCTCTGATGTGTGTGGACAGTGCTGTCAAAGTGCCTTAAGCCAATCCCAAAGGGGATTGACCCCTTCAACATCAAATGCCAAGATGAGAACTGGGGAGTTCCACTCTTCTGTTGTCCCAGGACAGCATTTCCAACTTCTTGAGAATGATTGGCTTAGCTCCCCAAGTACTCAACATTAAGATCAAATGCCATCTCATCCCTGCACAGTGATTTCTACTTCTGAGAAAACAGTCACACACTGTTGACATTTGCTCATTGCATATGTTGGTTAGTTTTCCATCAGTATAACAAAATACCTGAGATAATCAACTTACAAAAAGAAAGGTTTTATTTTGGCTCCCAGTTTGGAAGGTTCTCATCCATGATCTGTTGGCCCTATTGCTTTGTACCTGTGGCAAGGTAGTGCATCATGGTGGGAGCATGTGATGGAGCAAAACTGCTCACCTCATGGCAAGGAAACAAAAGAGAGAATGGGGGGTTAGGATCCCACATACTCCTCAAGGTCATACCCCCAATTACCCAAAGACTTCTCAATAGGCCCCACATTCCAAAGGCACCACCACTTCCCATTAGTGCCACTCTGGGAACCAAGCTGTCAACACCCGGGGCCTTTGGAGACATTCAGTATTCAAACTATAGCATTGTGGAAACTGCTCTGACGTAAGTGGCTGTGCCTCCATGATGTCACCTCATGACTTCGGGGTCACACAGAAGCTAGATGATGGTTTGTCCACAGAAAGGATCCTTCCATTTCCATAACCACACCTGGCTCCCAGGGTTTAAGAAGTTAGTTCAGAGGAGCCCAGTGGCTCCTGGGATCAGTCTTTCCATTGTATGGATCTGCAGATTGGAATTTCTGTACATAGACCCTCAGTTCCCAGTTCCTTCTGGCCTTCACAGACTGCTTGCCTCTCCTCCGGGTACTCCTAGAGGGAGACAGATGATTCCCTTCCTCTTTCCATGATGCTTCATGTCCCCAGGCTCTGTGGCTCTTTATCTGGGACAGTAATTCTCTCTTCCTGGTTGCTATTTCTTTTTCATTCTGAGACATGTAGAATGCTTCCAGAAAGTTCAGGGAGCTTGTGGAATGTTCAGAGCAAATTTCGTTTTGTTCACTTGAATTGTGGGGTGGTGGTTGTTTTTAACCTGAATTTTGGATAAGTGCTATGCCGCATTGCTATGTGGGCGGGGTTTAAGGCAGCTTCGGAGAAGGCCTCAGAAGGAAGGATTAGGTGTCTAGACTCAGGTTGCAGTCGTTGGTACAGCTCACACTGACCCAGGTATGAGTCATAAGCCTGTGTCTGCTCTGGCTGGGTGAGAGCCTTCACAGATCTTTTTTTCTTTTCTTTTCTTTTTAATTGACACACAATTATTGCACATATTTATGACAGACATTTTAAAAGAGCCCAATCCTGCACAGACAATACTTTTCCTATCCTTTGAAGGTAGAAAATTCAGTTGTACCACACTTTAGCCAAATATGGTAATCAAGCTGAGTACAGACGTTTTGAGTCATGAAAATGTAGGGTTGCTTCCTCTTTCTCACCTCTGGGTCTTTGTCTCAGGGTGAGAAAAACAACATATCTTAAAAGCCGTAGAAACTAATTCTGATCATACTTTGTGTTCTGTGGCTCAGTTAATGGGGAAATCGAGGCAGGACACTGCCTCCTCGGCTTTATCAAAGGCATTGTGACTTTATTCAGATCCTTGTCTGTAAGCTCGGTACTCCAGTCTCTGCTGTGGGTTGGTGATAAGTCACATATGACTACTGACCATTGCAGAAGGAATATCCTTGGATCTATGCCCTGGGCACAACCAGTGTATATTAATCTATACACACGGCTGTACACACAGCTGCATGTGCTACTGCAGGAGAAAGGAGAGCATTAGATGTGACTTCTCCATCAAGGAATTTCACATCTCCTGGGGGACGTAGTTGTGTCCAGTGATATACATAATGCAAAGCAGAAATTAATTAAACATCATAAGCAAGGAGAAATTGGAGCCCTTACACATTGTGGGAATGCAAAATGGTACAGCCACTATGGGAAAAAGCATGGGAGAGCCTCAAGAAATTAAAATTAAAATATGAACTACCATATGATCCAGCAATTACACTTCTGGGTATTTACCCAAAAGAACTGACATCAGGACTCCAAAGAGTTATTAGCAATATATGGAAATGACCTAAATGTCTATCAACAGGTAAATAGATAAAGAAAATGTAGTAAATACATTGGAATATTATTGTCCCATATACAATGGAGTATTGTTTGTTTTATAAAAAGAATGGCGATCCTGTGATATATGACAACATGCAAGTACCTTGAGGACATAATGCTAAATGAAATAAGCCAGTCATAGAAGTACAAATGGGGCATGATTCCATTTACAGGAGAGTATCTAAAATAGTCAAACTAATAGAATCAAAGAGTAGACTAGTGATTTCCAGGGACTCAGGGAAGGGTGATGTGGGGAGTTACTATTCAACAGGCATAAAATTTCAGTTAGGCAAGCTGAGTACTCTCTAGAGATCTGCTGTACAGCATTGCACCTGTAAGCAACACAATTTGTCCTACAGTTAAAAATCTGTTAAGATAGATGTCATGTTATTACCACAATGAAATAAAAGACATATTGTTAAATGAAAAAGGCAAGATGTAGTACAATGTACAGTCTGGTCCTATTTGTGTAGAAAAAATACATTGTGTGTTTGTGTATAAATATGTCTATGTAGCATCACTTAAAAATATTCAGATGATTTGTAAGACACTGTGAACAATGGTTTACTTCTGAGGAGTGTGGGAGTCTTATTTTTCATTTTATTTTATTCCAAAGTATGATTTAAAAAAAACATTTTTTTAAAAACATAGGATCTTGCCAAGTTGCCCAGGCTGGCCTTGAGTTTGCAGTCCTCCTCCCTCAGCCTCTGCAGTCATTAGAATTACGGGGTGTACCACCATTCCCAAATATTTGAATTTTTAAAAACTATGTTCATGTACTAGTTTATCTTTTATTTTTTTAAAAAAAGCTTTAACTTTTTTTTTTTATTTCTGGTTTAGAACATCTTTCTTTTTCTTTTTTCTTTTTCTAAATCCAAGCAATTTTTATTTTTTAATTTTTTTAAATTTTTATTTATTTTTACAGACTTCATTTTGATCCATTGCACACATATGGGGTACAAATTTTCACTTCTATGGTTGTGCATGATGTAGAACATCTTTTTCTGCATTGTGGGCTTGTCTGGTCCCAAGAACTTCTGGAAATGTGTTGAAAATTTCAAGCAGGAATATAAACCTGATAGTTTGGCAGGCTTTGTAAATGTAAGTAGAAAATAAAGTTCAAGTTTGCACATTCTGAACTCAGTATTTATGTGTTTGTGTGTCTTGATGTACGGACTTCAAATCTTTCAGGTGGTACCTGTTTGTGTAATCAGGTTTATTTGTTGGATTCAGGAGGCGACCCAGGTTGTTGGTTAAATTTGTGGGGGAGGCAAGGGACTGTCTACTGGGTGTGTCATGGGAGGATAAGTGCATTCTATTTTTCGTGAAGTGATGTTTTGTTTATCTACATTCCTGGGTTCTATAGATTTAGGGATTAGTGCATCAAAATTAGAGGCTCAGAGAAAAATAAAAAGCTTAGTTCTAAAGATTACCTGCTCCAGAGAAGCAAACCTTTCGGTAACATCATCAGTTCGTCAGTGTGAGACTCCATGGAAAGCCTGGGAGGATTCTGGTGGAAGATGGCCAGGTCACCCTTCCAGACAGTCAGCTTTGAGCTAGGCCACGTTTTTATCCAAATAGTTTATTTCCTTCTTCCTTCTTCTTTTTTTAAATTTTTAAAATGTATTTATTTATTTTGCGGCTGGGGAGTGAACCTCGGTGTGCTTTACCACTGAGACACCTCTCAAGCCCTTTAGATTTTTTTTTATTTTACTTTTTTAAATTTTGAGAGAGGGTCTCTCTGAGTTGCTTAGGGCCTCACTAAATTTCTGAGGCTGACCTTGAACTTGTGATTCTCCTGCCTCAGCCTTCCAAGTTACTGGGATTTTAGTCATGTGCCTGACTGCCAAATAGTTTCTAATGTGTTGCCTAGTGTCATCTGGGGCCTGGTCTGATGGCTATGGAGCATTTGAAATGTAGCTAGTCCAAACTGAGAGGTACTCTAAGTGTAAAAATCAGCAGATTGAAGATTTAGTGTGGAAAAAAATATGCAAATATACTTTTTAGCTAATATTTTTATATTACCTGTCAAAATGATGCTATTTTGGCTCTATTTGGCTAAATAAAATGTATCATTAAAATTTATTTTACAGGGCTGGGGTTGTGGCTCAGTGGTAGAGCGCTTGCCTAGCATGTGTGAGGCACTGGGTTCTATTCTCAGCACCACATATAAATAAATGAATACAATAAAGGTCTATCAACATCTAAAATTAAAAAAAAAAAGAAAAGAAAAATATTTATTTTACAAGTTTCTTTATACCTTTTTGTTTGTTTGTTTGTTTTAACTGGGGATGAAACCAAGGGCCATGCACACACTAGTTAGGCAAGTGCTCTACCCCTGAGTCACACCCCCAGCCCCTCTTTTTACCTTTGGAACACAGATACTAGAAAACTGACAATTAGGTATTCGCATTGGACATCACTGGTCTAGAGAGATTCCCAGAGCACTTGCTTGTGAATTGAGTTGCCCAGGAAATTGTTGTGCAGTTCTGTGGCTGAACTCTTTGCACAAGTGGCATTTCCTGGAGGAGGTTTGGAGAGAAGCTGAGCAGAATTGTCTTCATCTTACTTGTGAGGAAAGAGCCATCCGGAATAAGGTGATGAAAGTTTGGAAAGAGGCCCTTTGGCCTATTTTTCTTGATTTTGAAATGGCCACTGGAATTAAGGCAATAATTCAGGAAGATGGACTTGAAAAACAAACTTTGCTACTAATATTCTATAAGCAATTTTCTTGTTTGTTTTTAGCAAAATAGGTATAGATGTAGATGAACCCTGGAAGGATAAAAAAGAACATTGATCAACTTTTTTTTCTTGGCTGAGTGTTGAAACCAGAGGTGCTTTACCTTGAAGCTAAATTCCCAGTCCTTTTCATTTTTTTATCTTGAGACAGGGTCTTGCTAAATTGCTGAGACTGACCTTGAGTTTGTGGTCCTCCTATCTCAGTCTCCCAAGTCACTGGGATTACAGGTGTGTGCTACCACACCTGGCTAACTTTTTGTATTCTTGGCCCTTGGCACAATTACATTTACTTTAACTTTACCCATCATTAATTACATTTTTTTCCACAAAATACCTTCTCTTTTCTTGTTTCCTATGTGCTAGTGCCAGAAATAGTATTATTATTATTATTATTATTATTATTATTATTATTATTATTTGGATACAATACAAGATTTATTGGGTGTGTGTGAGATTAAGAAGGGGACAGCACAGTGGATGTCCTCATGAGTGCAGGGCCCGCCACTTATCCAGGGGACCATGATTGGGGATATATTTGGCCCACAGCCATCAGAAATATGCCGCTTCTCAGCCACCATGTCTTCAAACTCATCAGCATTAAACTTGGTAAAGCCCCACTTCTTTGAGATGTGGATCTTCTGGCAGACGGGGAACTTGAACTTGGCCCTGCTTAGGGCCTCAATCACATGTTCCTTGTTCTGCAGCTTGGCGCGAATGGACATGATGACTTGGCCAATGTGAACTGGCCACTGTGCCCTGGGGCTTCCCAAAGGCACCCCGCATACCTGTCTGGAGCCTGTCTGCCCCAGCACAGGACAACATCTTGTTGATACGGATGACATGGAAAGGGTGGAGCTGAACTTGGATATGAAAGCCGTCTTTGCCACAACTTTTTACCATGTACTTGTTGGCACAAATACGGGCAGCCTCCAAGGCTTCAGAGGATAGCTGCTCATATTCATCAGACACCATGTGGCCACAGAGTGGGAACTCATCAACTTTTGCCTTCTTCCACCCAAGGTCAAAGATGCGGATTTTGGCATCAGGGACACCCCGGCAGAAACGAGACTGGGTACAGCTTGTTTTTACAATACTAGTAACACCGGGCGGGGCGGCAACCCATGGCGACACCAGGATCTTCGGTGGCGCGCCAAAGGAAAAGAGCCAGAAATAGTATTATTAAGATGTATTTTTCTAGGAAGTTCAAGGCTCACTGCTGACATTATTCTGAAGAAAAGAACAAGTTCAGCTCAAATGGGGAGAGTGAAAAAATAGGAATCTAGTCAAGGGAGCTTCCAGCTGGGGCTGAGGAAGGCACAACCACTGGGTGGACTGAGAAGGGCAACCTGCTAAGGCACGAGATGCCTGGGCTTGGGCTGCTGCTCTGTAACAACAGGCTGAAATCATTTAATGTCAGGCCAGTGGTTCTCCAAGTGGGGTTCCCAGGTCAGCAGCATCACCTGGGACTTGGGTGGGCATGCATATTCTTGGGTCCCATCCCCAGATCTACTGGACCTGAAACTTTGAGATGGGACTGAGAGTTACATCCATTTTGACAAGCTTTTCAGATAATTCTGATGCACACTGAAGCTTGACAACCAACGTGCCTTTGGATTTTCTCCCTCTTGAACCAAGGGGACTAGAGAGCTCTTGTGCCTTTCAGCTGGAAGATGTGATGAATCTAAGACCCCACCCAGTACCTGCAGCTATGGTGGGTACAACCAGTACCTGTGATAGATTAAGTGTTCAGCCAGGTGTTTTAAATGCTAAGTCAGAAAGTGGATGGCAGGGGTGCATGTGGTTGCTGAAGCCATTGAGGGTGCCCACGAAGGAGCCTCCTCTTTCCACCCCATTCCTGAATATCTTGAGGAGCAAGATGATGGAAGATCAGATGAAGGTCAAAATACCCCTGTTACCCAGAAGGCTCCTTGAAAGGCGTGGCTCCCTGTGAGCACCAAATGGGTTTCCTAATGTAGAACCCAAGGTTTGGAAAGACTCCTCTCCTGTCACCTAAGGCTCTCCCAGGGAGGGGAGAGAGGGAGCACCAGAGCTGGGCACACTCAGTTCATAGTTCCCACATGGGCTAAATTTGCTATTGAAAAATGCTTCACCTTCCCATGGAGCGGGGAGGGGCCCAGGCAGGACAGAATCACCCTAGACCTTAGGA
>JAJEJO010051826.1:0-92015 GCA_020662805.1 Glaucomys volans
TCTGACATAACCATACATGCATGGGATTTCACTTGCTCCATTGCGGTCCCCAGTGTCCCCTCTTCTCCCTCTCCTCCATCCTCCCCCTAGTTCTCTTCTACTCTCCTCTTCCACCTCCTCCTACTTCTCCTCCTCCTCCTCCTCCTTTTCCTTTATTTTTTGGTAATTATGGATGTCCTTAGCTCCCATCGGAGTTTTAGAATCAGCTTGATAATTTCTGTGTACAGTCATCCAGAGTTTTGATAGAGGTGCATGGATTCAATAGGAATTTGGGAAGAACTAGCATCTTAACAACATTGTTTCAAAATTATTTCCAAGTGATAAAAATAACCGTGTAGTTTATGGGGGCAATAGATGCATTGATATACACACACATCATGGAATCATTACCTCAGGCCAATTAACCTGACACCTCATATACTTGCATTTGTGTTTGTGTGTGAAGAAATATTTGAAGCTTACAACTTCAGCAGTTTGGAACACATAACTCACTATGGTTAACCACAGCTGCTATGATGTGCAGCATATTTCAGAACTGTAAGAAAAATGCAGCTCAGTTCGAGTCCCAAGGCAGCTCAGATTCATGAATCCAGGGGAGCAAACACTCTGGGGTGCCTGGTTTCAGTCACAGCCCCAGTGAATGCACCCAGAAAACTACTCTGGACACGGGACCTCACACAAGAGATTTTATTAGGCAGATGACCAAAGTGTCTACTCTCAGGGCTGGAAGAGAGAGAGAGAGAATGGCAGGGGAGCTTCTCTTAAGTAGTGGAATCTTATGGGATAGGGATCAGGCCAGTGGCTGCTGAGGATGCTCACAGGCTGCCAATCTGCGTTGTAAGATGGCCGGGGGAGGAATACTGGTGGCAGCAAAATGGCAGATCTGATGCCAATAAGAACTTACTCCTTCTAAGTGAAAATTTTGCTCTTTGATTAAAACAGCTCCACTCCCCAGCCTCTGCAAGCCTCGGGTTCCCACTGTGCTGTTCTGTGTTTCTGAGATCAATGTGTTTGGATTCCACGTGTAAGTGAGGTAATGTGCTCTTGTCTTTCTGTGACCAACTCACATCATGAGCATCATGTCTTCCAGGTTCGTGCACCTCACGAGTGACCAAATTCCCTTCTTTTAAGGGTGAAGAGGGTTCCATGGTATCTGGAGGCCACATTTCATTTACCACGTCACTCTAGAATGAACGTCTAGGTTGCCTCCCTCTGGCTGTTGTGAGTAGCACTGCAGTAGATTGGAGGGCAGTTGTTTCCTAACATGCGGACCAGCCTTAGGATTTCTGGATAGTCTAACAGTGCCAGTTTAGTTTCCAATGGAATCTCCACATGGTTTTCCATAGTAGCTAAAGAAATGTGCATTTTTGCTAAAAATGTTCGGGGTTTCCTTTTCTCTACATCCCTACCAATGCTTCTTACCTCGAGTTACTCTGACGATAACTGTTTTAGCAGGTGTGAGGTGACATCCCATGTGGTGTTCATTTGTATTTTCCTGATAATTAGTGATGTGAGCATTTTTTCATAGGCTTCTTGGCCATTTGTATGTCGTCTTCCGAGAATGTCCATTCTTGTCCTTTGCCATGTTTTCATAGGATTTTTCTTCTTGCTATTCCGTTGTGCAAATCTTTTACGTGCTTTGGATGCTCATCCCTTATCAGATGTTTAATTTGCAACCACTTTCTCCCCATCCATAGACTTTTTCCCTGCACTGTGTACTTTCCTTTTCTGTGCAGAAGTTTCTTAGTTGTCTTCTGGCCCATGAACTTAGGCTGTGTCTCCAGTGATGCAGATATTCTGCAATTCCTATAAACAGTTTAATTTTCATAGTATGAGTTTGCATAACTTTAAAATTTGTTCCTAAATATTTTGCTCTTTCTGATGCTACTCTACATGCAAATGTTTTCTTAATTTTGTTTTAAGATTATGAATTGCTCTTTTGTGTAAAGGCATTGACTATGTGTCCTGCGACCCACTGGACTCCGTGTATTCTCCTGCTTCTGTAGTGGACTCCTCAGGACGTCCTGTTACTGGGCCATGGTCTCTTCCTTATCTTGAGGAGGAGGATTTCTCACTGCAGACAGGAACCTCCAGTGCGACCTTAAATACAAGTGTTGAGAGCTTATGTCCTTCTCTGAATTTGGCATCATGGTAATACTGACTCCATGAAATGAGGTAGAGAGTCCCTCCTTTTCTATTTTTGGAAGAATTGGCATTAAGTTTTTCATGTTTCATGAAACTTACTAGTGCTGCTACTTGAACCTGCATTTTTATCTGCGGGATGGTTTTAATTACCACCCCGACCTCTTTGATTGACATAGGCCTCTTCACATTTTCTGTTTCTCATTGAATTGGTTTCCAATTGCATCTCCACTTGCTGTTTCCATTCCCTTCATGCTAACACTCTGTTGGCAAACAGTGGCTCAGGGCACTCCCTTGTATTCCTTTTTATTTCTGTCAGATCAATAACATGTTTTCTTTTCCTTGTTGATAGCTGTAATTGCATTCCTACTGCTCTTTGGGTCATTTTAGCTGGAGATTTATAAATTTTCCAATTGACTCAATGGTTTGTCAATTTTTAATTAACTACATTTATTCCAGGAGACATTTTTTCTCTATATTTGTGTATATTCTACTTAATAGACTTTTTTTTGCCAGTTCCTTAAGCTAAAAGTAAATCCATCAGTTTGAAATCTTCCTGCATTTTACATAGACATTCACATTATACATTATGCAATAACGGTTGCTATTTTAACTGCTTCTATATGTTTCCATATGCTCTGTCTCCATTTAGATTTATCTCAAATTATTTTCTAATTTTTCTTCTGTTTGTTATTTAGACAATTATTTATATAGTAGTCAGAGAATAAACTTTGTATATTTTCAATTTTTTAAAATGTATCAAGGATGTTGATGATATAGCATGAGGACTGTCCTGGAGAATACTGCACGTGTGTTCGATTCTATTCTCCTCTTCTGTGTTTGATTCTATTTCTGCTCTTCTGTGTTTGGGGTGTTTTCTGCAGAGATCTACTAGGTCCAGGTAACTCAAGTGCTGCTCCTTGGCTTCCTTGTCTGTCCTCTGCCCAGCTGTCACACCCATTCTTGAATGAGGTCACTTAAGTCTCCAACTTTTGATGCTAAATTGCCTGTTTTTCCTTTAATCCTTCAACTTTTTTGCTTCATATACTTTGGTGAATTTCTTCCCAGGATCATGTTTTTGTTTTGGATTAGAAGGTAAATTGTTATCAGTTGAATTGACTGTTATAAGAGGTTTTATGCAAACCTCATTGTAACCACGAAGAGAAAAGCCTCTAGTAGATGCCAAGATGATAAAGAAAGCATTCAAGGTACATCACTCCACAACATTACCACATTACAAAAGAAGAGAGCTGAAAAATGAATACCATTAGTACTACAAGAATAGTTAATTCAGCCATAAGACATCACATTCAAAAATATGTGTGCACCCAGCCTCTGAGCACCCAAATATGTAAAGACAACATTGAAATATGAAAGAGAGAAATTTACAATAATACAATAATAAAAGATCACAATAATTCATTTTCAGTAATGGATTGATCATCCAGATAGAAATTCAATAAGTAAACATGAGACTAGAATATCACCATCCACTGAAACTATCAATCGTGTACAGAACATTACAATCAACAGCAAGAACACATTCCTCTCCAGCAGATACAGAACATTCTCAGGACAGATGACAGAAAAAATAAGACTTAGAAAATTCAAGGATGAAACTATTTCAAGTATCCTCTCTGACTATAAGGGAATAAAACTTGAAATTGATAATGAAAGGAACAGGGAAAATTCACAATACTTGGAAATTAAACTACTCACTCTTGGCCAACCATTCGTTAAAAATATAAAAAGGAAAATTAGAAATTATATTAAGAAATATAGAAAATTAGAAATTATATTAACCCCAAATGAAAAGCAATGTATGAAGACTTATAGGATCCAGAAAAATAATTCCATAACAGGGATGTTTATAAACACCTCTCTCCAGTTAGAAAGTCAATAACCAGGAATACAAACAGCAATCATTCTGGCAAGGATTTGGGGGGAAAGATGTATGTATACATTGTTGGTAGGACTTCAGGTTAGTAAAGCCATTTTGGAATGCAGTATGGCAATACTTCAAAAGACTAGGAAAGGAACAATCTATCCCACTCATTGGTATTTGTCCCAATGAACTAAAGTCAGCATACTATGGTAATATAGGTACATCAGCATTTATAGCAGAAAAATTCACAATATACTAGGTGTTCCTCAATAAAGCAAATGGATAAAGAAAACATGATACATATTGATACATATACATGATGGAGTTCTACTCAACCATAAAGAATGAAATGATGTCATGTGCTGGTAAACAGATGGAACTGGAGAGCATCATGCCTAGTGAAATAAGCCAGATTCAGAAAGTCAAGGCTTGAATGTTTGCACTCAGATGCAGAAGATAGAGAGAAATAAGGAATTTTAAAAAGGATCTCATGAATATGGAAGAAAGTGGAATAGAGGAAAGAGATTGAGGGGAAGGGAGGAGGGGTGGGAGAGGAGAGGAATGGCAGAATGAAATTGACTGAAGTACGCTGCATTCACATATGGATATGTGCCAGTGGATTGTACCTTTATGTTTAACTATCAGAAACCAATTAAGAACTAACTTAATAGAAGGTAGACAGTGAGAGGAATGGGGATCAAGAGGAGGTGGAAAGGAGGAAGTGGGTAGTCCTGGGACAGACATGGAGCAAATCACGATGCATGCATTTGTGAATATGTCAACATGGATGTCACAATTACATATAACTATACCCACAAAAATTTTAAAATGCCATTTATCACATCTTATAAGTTAAAAAAGAAGAAAGATCTCAAACAATTTAAATTCATACTGCAAAGAGCTAGAAAACAAATAAACTAAGTCCAAATGTAATAGAAAAAAAAATAAGATTGGAGCAGAAATAAAAGGAAAAAAAGAGAATTGCAAAGCAATAGAATATTGACCAAACTAAAATTTCACTTTTTTATTGGTGAACTGATAAAAGGAGAAGATTCAAATTAAGTAAATGAATAGAACCAGGAATGAAAGAGGGGGTATTATAACAGGTATAAGAGAAATAAAAAGTATCATAAAGATCTATTAGCAGTAATTACATGCCTATAAATCAAACCTCCTAAAATAAATGAATAAACTACAAACACTACTTATAGGATGGAATAAGAAGACACAGAAAGCCTGGACCCAACAGTGATGATGTGAAAGGAAAGCGACCAGATGCTCCAGGTTCACCAGCAATTCAAGTCCAGAAGTATTCACAGAAAGCTGTTTTGGAAATTTTTATTTGTTGGATTTTGTGGTTTGTGGAGTGAGGGGCTCTGAGTCCAAGGCCTCGTGCATGCCAGGCAAGGCCTCTAGCTCGTGCTCCATCTCCAGCCCTTTAAAGAAGAGTTAAGACCAATTCTGATTAAACTGTTACAAAGTAGACAAAGACAATGCTTCCAAACTCCTTTATCAAGGCCAGAAGCATCTCTACACCAAACCAGGGAGAAACACCACAGGAGAAACGATGAGTCAATATCCCTGATGAACACAGAGGCCCACACTTTCTTCCAAATTTTAACAAATCAAACTCACAGTACATTAAAAGTATCACACCCCATAAGCAAATGAGACTTATTACTGGGATACAAGGATCATTTCATATATGTAATTACTCAGTGGGCTACCCCTCATCAACAGAGTGGAGGATAAAAACCCCATCACCAGTTCCATGGAGGCAGAAAATAAATTTACCATATTTTATTACACTTTGTAATACACAATCTCAACCACCTAGGAACTGAAGGAATTGAACTGCATGTGGTGTGATTCACGTAGGAAGAGTCCACAGCTGACCTCACACCAGAGGGCAAACTGAAAGCTCTCCTCTAACTTCTGTAGGAACCCAAGGACAACCATTCTCACAGTCCTGCAATCCCTGTTAGAGCACCCAGGCAAGAAAAGAAATAACATACACATAAATGGGAAATGAAGAAGGAATTCTGTTCAAAAAATAAAATTTTAGTAAGTAATTTTCTGATATGCAGAAAATTAAGGTGACTCACATACATACACAAATTCAACAAGTTTGCAGGATAAAAAGAAATCGACATGCAAAAAGTCTATTGCATTTCTATGCAATAGACCAAACTATTCCAACAAGAAATTAAGAAAATAATTCCATTTACAATAACATCCAAAAGAATAAAATTTCTGGAAATAAACTTAACCAGGGATGTGAAGCAGAAAGGAGAAATAAGCCCAAGTGTTTATGGTTGCTTGACCTTGCACAGGACGCCCCAAGCATGCCGTAGGAAAGGATGGCCTCTCCAGGAGACGTCGTGGGGAAGGTTGCATATCTGGGTACCAAAGGGTGGCAGGGGAGCTGGGGCTTCCAATTGCACAAAATCAACTCCAAGCCAGTTAGAGAGCTATGTGTAGCGTCTGGAGCCAGCAACTGCTAGAAAATGAAGGGAGAGTCTTCTAACACAGCTGCGTCGATGGTTTCTTGGATATATCAGGAAAAGCACCAGGAAGATGTAAAAATAGGCAAGCATCTGCAGTAGGAAAGAAACAAGTAAGAAATAAAAAGGCATCCCCAGGATGAGGGAAAAGATTTTCTAGGCACTAATCTGACAAGGTGTTATGTCCAGATATACAAGGCACTCCTGCGACTCAGCAGCTACGTACACAGGTAGATGGCTTCATTCTTATAATGAGCAAAGGAACTGAATGGACATTTCTAAAAAGAAGACATAACAATAGCCAGTTATGTGAAAAACTGTTCAACATCACTAATCATCAGGGGAATGCCAATCAAAAATACATGAGCTGTCCCTTACTCTAATTGGAATGAATGGCCATTATCCAAACTGTTTTAGTCACCTTTTTTGCTGCTGTGACTAAAGACCCGACCAGCACAATTGTAGAGGAGGGAAAGTTTATTTGAGGCTCATGATTTCAGAGGTCTCAGTCCCTAGACAGCAGGCTCCATTCCTCGGAGCCCTAGATGAAGCAGAACAATCATGGCAGAAGAGTGTGGAGGAGGGAAGTGGCTCACATGGTGATCAGGAAGCTGAGAGGGACTCCACCTGCCAGATACAAAACATATACCCCGAAGTCACATCCCCAATGCCCACCTCCTCCAGCCACACCCACCTGCCTTCAATTACCACCAGTTAGTCCATGAGGTGACTAATGCCCTGATGGGTTAGGGCTCTCACAACCCAATCACTTCTCCTCTGAGCCTTCTTGCACTATCTCACATGTGAGCTTTTGGGGGCACCTCACAGCCAAGCCATAGCACAAACAAAACCCATACAAAAGATATTGGCGAGCATGTGGAGAAAACTGGAACCCTACTACACTGCTAGTGAAAATCCACTACCGACCAAATCTGAAGATTCTTCAAAAATGAACAACAGGGCCGGTGTGTGATCCAGCAATCCCCTGTGGGTGTTCACTCAGGGGGGTGACATCAGGTTCTCAGAGAAATGTCTGCACTCCCACGACCACAGCAGCACACTGTCTTCATAGTGATGAAGATCAGAGGCCACCTAGGCCTCCATCCACACAGGATGGGTAAAGAGAAGACAGTTCACCCACACAATGGATGATCATTCAGCTTCAAAAAGAAGGAAATGCGGTCATGGCTGACAACGAGGATGGGCCTGGAGGACACTACACTAAGTCAGCTGAGCCAGACACAGGACACGAACTCCTGATACCACTTACCTGAGGTAGCTAAAAATCGTCCTGTGGCCCCAGAGAGAGGACTGTGATTACTAGTGTGCGCATGAAGATGGGGGCCTGGAGGGACTGGCCACAGGGTACAGGTCTCTCTTATGCAAGAAAACATGTCCTAGAGATCTAGGGCACTGCATGGTGCCTGGAGTTCACAGCACTCTATTGGACCCCTCCAGGTTTGCTAGGAGAGTGGACGTCACATCCCAGTGCTCTTATTATCATAATACAGTAAAAAACAAAGAGAGCAGGAGGAATCTTCTGGAGGTGATGGACAGATTTATGGCAGACTGGGGTGAAGATTCCAAATCATGTATGTTAGATATCTACAGCCTTCTCTATGTTCACCATACCCCAATAAGATGGCTTAACATTCCTTCCCTGTCTCCATGGAATTACCTAGGTACTATACTAAAAACTCATCTTACATATGGACCTATTTGCTTTGCCATTCTCTCTTCTTTCAGGACTTTCACCTGACCAACACTGTCGTTGGCTTCCTCTCTCATCTTTGTGCCTCTTACAGACTCAGGAGGCTTTTACAAAACTCTCACTCTCTATATAATGAGTCTTTTTCTCCATTACTTTTAAGATTCCTTGCTATACTTTCTGTTCACCAGTTCAATTATGATATTAGGTATACATGTAGCTCTTTTTAAAAATTTGACTTGCATGGTGTCTTCTGGCTTATGGATTTTTAAGCTGATGTTTCTCATCAGATTTTGTAGCTTGAGGTCATTATTCTTCAAAGGACCTTCTCCCCACTTCTTTGTCTCCCTTACTTGGGCGACTCCTTCTGAACCTGCGTTGGTCCACTTGTTATTGTCACATAGATCAGCGAGGCTCTGGTGAGTCTTTGATGCATGTTTTCCTTTCTGCTCTTCAGTCTGGGTAGCTCTCATCTGCCACTTTCTAAGGTCCCCTTCTTTCTCCTGTCTCTCTTCTGCTTTCGGGCTCATTTTGCATGTTGTAATTTGGAACCCTATCATTCCATCTAATTTGTATCACAGTTCCCACTTGATTGCAGAGATTCACATCATTTGCTCATTGTGATCGTTTCTCCTTAAGTCCTTAAATAGACTCACAATGCTGCTTCAAAGCCCTTGTCTGATAGAATTCTGTATCCACGTATCTTGAAGTCTGTTTCTTGAGTGTCTTTTACCAGTGCTTCCCTGCTTCTTCAAATGCCTATTCACTTTTATTGCATTCTGTATGTTGTGAATGATACAGGTGTGAGGTGGATACAGGTGTGAAATTTCATAGGAGAGGCAGCCAGTTCACTCGAGGACCTGTCAGGTTGCTTTCCTTGGTTAAGATTCATCTACTGCATTTTTCAACTTGACCTTAGAGTGTTGACTTCGCTGTACTGTGCAATCCTTTTAATGAGACATGCCTTTTCCTGGGATCTCGAGAGGGGATCTGAGGTGGTCCGCCAGGTTCCTTCACCATGGTTATATCAGAACTCCAACATCAGAGTCCTGCACAACCTCTTGTAACCCTGTTCAACTCTCAGGCCCTCCTCAGGCCCCTCTACATGGCCTCCAGGAGCCTCTTGGGTCTACACAGCCGCTCTCATGTGAGACCCATGGTTACTTCCAGGGTCCCTCCTCTACATAACATCTCTGCTCCTGCTTCTTGGCCACACTCCATAATTGCAGCCCCAAAACGCCCACATCTGACTTCTTCTTTCACAGCATGGCCTTTCACTTTGGGTTCCAGCCCCTGGTGCCACTGTGAGATGTCCTCTGGCCAGCGTCTGGGTTCAGATTCTCCCCAGGATCTGCATCTGTGCTGTCTGTAGCCTGATGCCTCCAGATCTGACTCACATGTTTATCCATTCTTACAGGTGTTTTTCATTGGAGGGAGGGAGTGGAATCAGTCAGGATGGGAACAGAGGTCCAATCTTCACCTGGATTATCTCAGCATCCTTCCTGCTGGTCATCCTGCCTCCACTCCTGCCTGCTCCCCTGCCCTCACAGTCTGTGCCAAGACTGACCATCAGAGCAACGCTGACTGAAGAGCTAGGTAATTCTCCCACCACTGGAAACCTTCCCTCTATTTTTCCCAAGAAAAGACTTTCAAGGGTCTACACTCCAGTGACCCACACTCCAGTCCTCACTGCAGTCTAGCCTCTGACCTCATCTTCTTGCTGTTCCATCCATGCAGAAGTGTGCCTTTCCATCTCATCAACACTGGCCAGCCCTGGACTTGCCTCCACGGCTCTGCAGGGCCTTCCTCATGGATGGCTGTCATCCCACTCTGTTCAGGTCTTTATTTCAAGTCTCTTCTCTGAGATCTAGCCACCAACTCTTCCCCAAACTGAACTTCCCCACCAAACAACGAGACCATTCATTCAATTTTGTAAGTATTTTCCTCCGTGAAATCTGTTAAAGTGTAAAACATGATTATTATTATTATTATTATTATTATTATTATTATTGGTATGGTATCTTTTACAATTATTTGAAGTCAATGTCAGGAAGGCATGGACATTTTGTGTTTTGTTCACTTTTGCATTTCCTTCCCCTAGAAAAATGCTTGTCCATGAATAGAACCTTAGCATTGCATTAGTCAGGGTTCTCTGGAGGAATAGAATCGACAGGAAGTACGATTATAAAAAGGTGATGTGTTAGATTGGCTTACATGACCAGAAGCTGGATAGTCCACAATGGCCGTCTGCAGCTGGAGAGCTGGAGGAACCAGCAGCTGCGCAGTCCAAGACACAGAAGCCCCCAAATAAGAGGGATCAATGATGCTAACCCAGTCTGAGACTGAAGGCTTCTGGAAACTCCCTGGAGATCCCTGGCAGTGTCCACTTGGGAAGAGTGAAGAAGCAAGACTGATGTCCTCAGGGGATCACAGCAGCAGGCAAGACCTGTTCAAGAAGAGCCGAGCTTGCATCTGCTGCTGCTTCCTTGTTCTTCCACCTTTGATTCCATCCAAGCCACCATCCTATTGGGCAGTGCTGCCCACACTTAGGGAGGGGCTCCTCTTCAGTTCACTATCCCACATGCCAATCATTCCTAGACACGCCCTCATGGACACACCCAGAAGCCTCTTTATCATCAGACTCTATTAATCCAATCAAGTTGACAGTTAACCATTACAGTACTCATTGAAAGAATGAAAGCTAAATCCACAGGATCCATTTTATACCAGAATAGTCAATATTTTCAGTATTTTTATTTTCTCATTGATTTGTTCATTTCATCTTTTAACTTTTCAGTAATTTTTTCCTTAAAACACATATAATGGCACTTAAACCATGTTCCTAAACTAAAATATTATGATACCTAAAATAAATTATAGAGGAATACCTCTGTAGACATCTCTTCAAATATCCTAAAGCTCAGAAGTTTTTGGCAAGTACGCTTAGTATTTTCTTCCAAACAGATTTCATGGAACCCACCTTATTTAACAATTGTTAAAATTGAAGTGAAATATTTTAGTGTATTTTACTGTGATGTAATGACATCCCCCATGTTTCTGGAGCTTCTCAAGGTTCATAATATTCTACTGGATTATATGGAACTGCTATGCCCTCAGTTTTATACTTTTTCCAAGTTATTAAATTGTCTACTTTAGATTTTTAAGCAAAGTAACCATGACTGTGGAAATCTTTCTACAGTGTGACATGCATCCCCTGATCAGAAGAGGGACAAAGTTCTCTCTTCCTGTTGATGACTCTGGGCCATGGCTCTCCAGGCAGCTCTCCTCCCCCTCACTTCTTAACTTAAGGCCCAGTGACTTCTAGCTGTGTCCCGGCTGTGGATCCATTAGTGTGTCATGGGTGTGGCCCTGCAAGGCACAGAGGGGACAGAAAGGGACTTGCCAGCTGTGTCATCCCTCTCTGCCCCAGTGACAGGGGCTGCATGGTGATCTCAGCTGCTCGAGGGAGGCCTCCCTAGGAGTAGGGCCTGCAGTTCAGTCACTTCACCTCCCGTCACACCCCTGGGCTGGGTGCTGTGGCTGCCTGCTGGAGCTCATCTTGGTGCTCGTGTTACTTCTTCAACTTCTAGTTCCTTCCTCACCTGTGTAATGATTTCCTACTTCACCCTATAAATAGATGATAGATAGATAGATAGATAGATAGATTATAGATAGATAGATAGATAGATAGATAGATAGATGATAGATAAGAACACAGATAGATTAGATATATGAGAAAGAGAGAGAATCTGTCATGCTGAGCTTCCCTTGGTGCCTCTCTTCCGGGTTCTCCATGGTACGCGCTGGTCAATGACTCCAGACATCCTGTCTGCCCCCATTTCTGTGCTCTGGGTCCTAAACATGCCAGGACACATCTGTGACTCTAGATTTTGGGCAATGTTCCAATGGCTACCATTGTGCATCCCCTTTAAGAGTCCCTGGATAGCCCCACACAGCTTGAGGGGAAGGACTTCTTTACAATGACTTGGACATTTGGGGAACTTGGCTGTCTCTGTGACTTGGATTATGGCTTCTCAGATTAAAAGAGACATGTAAGGAAACAATGTCAAATTTGACAGGAGAACTCCATCTGTTTCCATGTGCACTCTTCCTCTGAACTAGTATGTGCTTCTGGCCCTGCTCCCCTCCCCTCCTCTCCCTCCCAATAGAGTCCCAGGGAGTCACATGGCTGCTGGACTTCAGAGAAGACCCAAGGCCACATGCTTGTCCTCTGCTCTCTGATTTGGAAGTCTGTCTGACTGAGCATCTCTTCTCTGATCCCGTGTACCACAGCGTTCAGGGCAGGGGAAGGCTGGCATTTTTACTTCGTCCAATAATGTGCTAGTTAATTCAGGACTGTGGCCCAGGAAGCCCAATTTGTCAGAGGTGGAAGCCATTCTGTGCAAGCAGCATCGTTAGTAATGAATTTTGTTCTCTACCTCTCTGACTCCTTCCCTATCTCTTGCTCAATCCCTGGGGACATGGATGACTGCTGCTATCTTTCAAAACCCTAACAACAGGTTACTGAGCAGGTGTGTCGTTTCACACTCACTGCCCACGCCCAGGCCGGAACCCCCACCTCTCCTACTATTGATAGCATGCAGAAGACATCGAGCATCCTGCCTCTATCCAAGGGAGACGCAGGCAACTCTTGGCTCATGTGCCTTAAGCACCTCTCAAAAGCATTGCCTAGTCACTTGCCCTGTAAGTGAAGGGTGGGTCCCTCTGTCACCCAGGCCCATGCAAACTGCACTGTTGAGTCTTCCCGCCTTCCAGGGACAGGGCCCTGTCCTTCCAAATCCATGCACTTCCTAAACATTTGGTTGTGTCCTCATAGACTCAAACTATTTGTGAACACATATTATCCAAAATATTAAGAGAATTATGGAGTTGTTGTAATTTATCATCTGTTGAAAATTTTTAATTAAATTTTTTCATTTCCTCCGCTTTCATAACATCCTCACCAAACCCATGACTCTCTATGTAGATGAAGCAAAATTGGAGATGGAAAGTTTTATTTACCCTTTCAGCTCCTTCTTTCCATTGTCTTAATGCACCTCCCTGCCAGAGCAGAGCACCAGGACTGCTGGCCTAGGAATAACAAACAACCATTTCTCACTGTCTTGGCATCAGGGAAGCCCAGGCTCAAGGTCCTGGCAGATTCCCTGTCCGAAGTGACCCACTTCCTATCCCCACATTGCACACAAGGAGTGCCCTGGTCGCCACTCATGAAGCCACTGGTCTCATTGCTGGGGCCATCACCTCCCACGGGGCCAGGCTCCCAGTACCCTCAGGCAGGGGTGGTGAGGGTTGTGGTGTGAGCTTTGGGGGACACAGACACCAGCCTGTGCAGGTGTTTGGTGACACTCTGTATGACCATACTTCTAGAGGTTTCTTTCAGTATTTAATACCCTATTAGATTTTTCATCAATGATTGTTCAAGGTCCCACTTTTGTTTTACTTATTTTTATTTAAGTAAGTAATACTTATTTCAATGTTTGTGGAAATTTGTATAATAGAAAAGACAGCACAGAAGTAAGTAGAGAGAAACCATTAAAAATAAGGTGATTTTAGATCCTATCTAAAATCAACTAGAAAGAGCAATTGCTGGTAAGCTAATTGTGTTCTTGGAAAAAACAAAGAGGAGAGCCAACTGAAAACGGTTAGAATTGATGAAGACCTTCAATGAGGTAAATCAGTGCAAAATCGATTTACAAAACAGTGTTTTCTAGTTACCAATTATAACTGGTGAGGAAATACATTTTAAAAAAAGAAATCTTAAGTCAAAATTCAACCAAAATATAAATGACACTGATGTAAGGTCAACATTGCAGCCACAATCCTTTACTCAGGAACCATGGAAAGTGAGAAGGTCGTTTGCTTAGAAACATTTGCAGTGATATAATTGTTAAACTCTCACCTGCCATGATTCACCTGATAGCAGAAAAGAAGACAGACTGACGCTTGCTTTCTTGATCAGCTTCTGGAAGTTCCCTGACACAGATGTCTGGATGATGTAGCCACTGGCTGGTGGCTGCATGGTCCCCCCCCCCTGAGGATTTACGCACGGATTTCTAGCTTGTAAAATGGAAACACATGGTTCCCCCTTATATTTTATTCTGAAACAGGGAAGTTCCGTGGCCTTTCTCCTCGTGCTGTAGGTGGTGTTAAGTTTCTATGGATTCCCAGCCTGCATCCCTTTTACTCTCTCAGCATTAAACCTGATCCTGCCATTCCGACACTCAAGGTCTGAGGTGGACTGTTCCCACTCTTTTCACTGCATGTAATTTGGCACCCTCTTTCCCATAAATGCCATGTCTGTGTTTGATGGGATTCTGAAAAGGCTCAGGCAAGTATTTTGGACAGAGGACAGCCTACCGAATGAGGGCTGGGCAGGCCCTGAGCCACGTGGGGAAGCTGCGGGAAAGTCCTGGATGATTCATGATGTGTTCGCACCGTGTGCACCTGGCAGAGGGGAGACGATCCTGCTAGCCGACGGGAACCAGATCCTTAGACACCGACGGCTGCCAAGAACTGTCACTGCAGGGTTTCCCAAGGGAGCCAGGAGTTGGATGTCAGTGTCTTTCGGCCGGAAGAACCTTCCTGTCAGACCCAGGAGGCCTCCTTGGAGGGTTTTCCTGACCAGAACAACATGGATGCCCTGGTGTCCCAGTGGGGAGGACCTTGCAGGCGGCCAGTTTCCAGGGGCTCCCAGGTGTTCCAGGTGTGCACCTGCTCCTTCTGCCAGTCTGTGTTTACATACTGCAGTTCCAGAAGACTCACACTGCCCCCCAGATGCCCCTGCTCACCCCTCCTAGGCCTGCTCTGCAGTCAGTGGACGTGAACATCATTCCCGATGTTGTGGGAGGACAGGTCCCATGGACTCCCACTTGACGTCCTTAGTCCTGGACAGCCACTAGCACTGTGCTCACTGTCTCCTCTGCTCTTGGCCTTACAGCTCCTGATCACCCTCTGGATCATCTCTGTGGACTAAATGCCGATAAATTTAATGTCACCGTCTCACTGTTTTAATGTCAAACAGTTCTATGTTATTAAGAGGAAGATCAGGTTCTGTCAAATGAATGCCATTCAAACCAAATGGGACTCTGTCCATACTTTCAGTTCTGAGACAAAGAAACAAGATTAGCTTCTAAACATCAGGAATTCCAGAACCTTCTCTATGTGCCATGCATTAAGTTTCACATTTCTTTGTTTTTGGTTTTCTTCTTTTTGTTGCAATTGCAGAGTGCCAACGCTAGATGCTGTTCTCCCATGCTCGCCTCAGGACACTGAACCACAATTGATTTTCCTGAGTACACACAGCTGATCCAGGGTGAGAAGAGCCAGGATTCTTCAAAGAAATCATGAGTTTTCTCTAGGAACTAAAACTTTTAAGCACATCCAACACATGAATTTTTAAAAAATAGGATACAAGAACTGTTTGAATGATAATTTATAATTTGAATTATAATTTGATTTATAATTTATAATTTGAAGAAAGTCATCGCCTGTGTTAGGCACAGAATTGCCGAGGGGGCCAGGAGAGAGGCGCACGTCTGGATTTACCTGATTGTCGTAGCAACCGTGCGACACACTACATCTTAAACTGCTTTGAGGTGACAGCACAACGCCTCTTCCCCACATTGCAGAGTGACGGCCGGCAGGGACGTGGTGCGGGCTTTTCCAGCTTTGATTCCCGATCGCTCTTTCCCGCGCTACCACTGAAGGCTAACCCCCTGCTGCAGGCCAAGAAGACGCGTTTCTATTACGTATTAAAGACACACTTTCCAGGTATGTGTGGTGTACGAGGCATGTTGCCAAGTTGTCCAAAGGTCTCCTGCTGCGTCTGGTTAAATCAACCCACAGCCACTAGACACTCATTAGGCACCTCGTGTGTCCAGGCTGGAGCAGGGGCTGGGAATACAGAGTTCCTGCCAGGATGGAGTTTAAGGTCCGCCGCAGGGCGGGGACCCAAGGGTGGAGAGGAGCAGTCAGGCCCAGGAGAGGCAGGAGGTTCCTCCAGTCAGCCTCCAGGGCACCAGTCTGTGGAGGGAAGAGCGTGGCTACAGCCAAGACTTGGGAACAGCTGGGGAAGCTGGCCCTGGAGGAGTCTGAAGAGGTGGGTCTGAGCCCATCCTGACCTCCCAGGGGCCAAGAGATGTTCAGGTCTGTCCTGAGGTTAATGGGAAGGGGGTGGGAGTTTCATTCTGCGATGGCAGGACCTCATCCATGTTAGAGAAGGTGATTTTGCTGCTACACGGATCCTGGACCAGAAGGGGGGTGGGTGGGAGCACAGTGCAGTGTCACAACCAGGGGACCAGGAGAGGGGAGGGCATGGCTGGGCAGTGTGTGGAGAGGGATTGGCAGGACCACCTTGGAGCGGGGATGGAGGGTGGCTTGAGTCCTCTGCATGCCCGCACAGCCTGGGAGACAGGGACAGCTTCAGCAGGGGCAGGGGACCCGCTGGTGACCGAGGGCAGTGATGCCTGTCACCCACTCCTGGTTATTTGGGGACTTAGGAGTCTCTGATGGAGGGAAGTCCTCAGCATTTGGACAAGGTGACTTCAGAGCCCTTTCATCCCCATCACCCCTGCCAAGGCCCGGCCGCTGCTCGGGAGCCTCCAGTGCGGTTTCCCGTGCTGGGACCCCAGCTGCGGACAGCGCCACCGCTGCTGCCTGTTCCTCTCAGGACTTGGATTGGCAGATCCACGGGGCCACAGCCACAGTGCGGTTTCTGTGGGTGAATCCTCCAGACTGCCAGTCAGTCACGTCCTTGCCCTTCATTCTCTGAGAAGCTTCATGACTGTCCCGACCTCCCCTGCCTCCCCAGGCCTCCCCTGGCCCCTCACCCTGGCCGTGACTGTCCAAATGAGGCACCGGAGCTGGGGCTGCTCCCAGAGAGAGGCCGCTCCCTTCCCCTGAGGCCCAGGTCTCTGGTCAGCCCAGTGGCTCTGCCTCTGGGCACCCACACCCGGAGGAGGATCCGCTCCGACCTGTCGGCCCTGCCTCCTTTCCATAGGCCTCAGCCAGCAGGCTCCTCAGTCCAGCTCTGGGGCAGGTGGTGTGGATTCCAAACCGGCCCTCCTCACTGGGAAGCTCTCTGCAGCTGACGTGGTAGCCATGGGTGAGACTGCAGTGGACCCTCAGCTCCTGGCTGGAGCTCCCACCGTCAGTGGTGCTCCTCAGCCTGTCACCTCGGGCCACTGAGAAGCCTTAAGAGTCGGCCGAGGGTCTGGGCTCCGTTCCAGAGGCGCTGGAGAGACACTAACGAGAACTAAGGAAGGATTGTGAAGGTCACCTGGTGGAAAGCTGGAGGGTGAGCTGAAGGCAGCAGGCTCCCATGAACCAGGAGGAAGGTAACTGGGCCGATCTTTGAGATACACTGTGGGGAAAGGAGAACCATAACCTCAACAAGCTGTTGGCAGAAAACAACCTGCTCTGCCGCACAGAACGCCTTTGCTTTTCCCGAAGGACATTCCCAACTCAAGGAACAGGAGAGGTTCACACTGGCGTGGTTCTCACCAGAGTGCCAGCGAGGGAGGCGGGTGTCGCACCATCAAGTCAGCACATATGGCAAGTGGCCAGGCTGCACAGCACAGCCGCGGCCGACAGGTGGCCTTCCTCCCAGCTGTGGGGCGCCTCGCATCCGCATCCTGGGCCCACGCCTTCCTCCTCGGCATACATGCGCCTCCAAAGAATCACCCGGATCCTTTTTTTTTAACCACTCCTTAAGAAACTCGTATCATAAAAGGAACTTCTAGATAATGGAGAAAGGCTTTTGTTTTGCTCTAGAGGAAGAAAAGACAACCTGGGGAGACACCTTTGCTGCCTGCCTGTGGGGAGGCTCAGGAAGCTGGGAGACACCTGCCCACAGAAGTGGAGGCTCCAGGTGGAGGGTGTGGAGAGCTTCCCCAGCAGGGCTCCTGGCTGGTGGGCTCCAGGATCAAGTCTGCTCATCTTCACATGCCCTGGGCAGGAGCAGCAGCCGGGCTGAGAACCCAGGGCTGGAAAATAGGCAGGAGGCAAACAGGCAGCGCATCACAGCACTGCACCTGGTGGGACAGGCTCCGAATCAGCACGGTGGGGTGTTCATCTCGTTTACATGCATCGCACATTTGTTGCAGTGAACGGATAAGGAGCGGATAAGGAGCGCTATGTGACTTCAGAACAAAGAAGCGTTCCATTAATTTTGACTGTTTCTTAAGTCATAGGTACTAAGCAAGTCATGGGTCTGGACCCCTCCCTCTGCTCTTGTCACATGGTCTCCTACCCCAGGAAGCAGAGGTGCATTCTGTCACACGAGAGCTCCTGACTCTTCCAGTATGACTCGAACACACGTGGTTGGATTCTTAAAAGTGCATCCACAAAGAAAGATATAAAAACACATGCTGTTTCTATTTTATTAAATTATTTTTTATTTGTTCTAATTTGTTGTACATGACAATAGAATGCATTGAGGCATTTTAATAGGTCATACATAAATAGTGTCATCTCTCAGTTTTCTGGTTGCCCATATTGTAGCATCACACGGCTCACGCAGTCACACATGTACACGAGGTGATGATGACTGGTCCCCTCCACGGCCTGCTTCACAACACTCCCAGTCATCTGTTTGTCTGAAGCGCTCTCTGTGGAATTGACCATGTAAGTTTGCAATCTGAACCTTTCATTGAGGTGCTTCTTGCCAGACTGCAGGGCCATCTCCTTCCAGGTACAGTGTGATGCATATGAGCCCAGCAGTGACCTCCTGGAGGCCTGCATCATGATGGCAGGCAGGAGTTCTACCCAGACCACACGTCTACAAAACCCTTAAGCCAGGACAATAACCTGGTGTAGGCAGGTAATTGCTAATTAATGCCCTGGGCCCCCTACCTGAATCTCCATGTGGCCCTTCCCCCTGCCATTTGCATCTCACCTTTTTGCTGTGTCACCAGGGCCTAGTCACTTAGGCAGGAAGGAAAGATAAGGGTCACAGGAAAGAACAGAACAAAGAATACCCTAACCTATAAAAGATGTAGGGTGCACTCACTTCTGGGGATTCTAGAACATCAGCCATGGCCCCCTTCTCCCTCTCGGGAGAAGTCTGTGTTACTACCTTTAAATAAAACCTGCTTAGCACGCTTGCCTTGGCTGCTTCCCTGGCGTTACACTTCAACACCTGAGGAAGCAGAGCTTGTCAGGGGTAAACAGCGGCATCACATTGAATTATTTTAAATTGTTGATACAGCCTTGCATTCCTTAGATGAATTCTACTTGGCCATATATCTATATATAATCTATAACACATGTCTATATAATCTATAATATATATCTATAATCTATCTATATATAACATTTTATATATTGCTGAATTGAATTTATTAAATACTAGGGATATTGGTCTCTTGTTTTCTACCTTTATTATTTTTCTTGTAATTAATTTTTCTGATTTTAGTGTTGGAATGCTTATGTATTAAGAAAATATGTTGGAAAGCATTGCCTTTTCACTTACTTTCAGGAAGAGATTTGCAGAATGATATTGATACTTTTAAAAATTGTCCTTGACTGTTAGGATAATTAAAAGAGAAATTTTTTAAAAATCCACTAAGAGCAGTACCAGGCACTTAGTAGGTGGTCAGTAAATGTGAGCCCTTAGTGGGAACCCATCTCACCCGCAGGCCTCTGAGCACCTGGAAGGCAAGGGCAGGATGTTACTCATTTCGCATTTGCAGCAGCACCTCACACAGTGCTCTGCTCAAAACAGCATTTGATGATTATTTGTAAATGTGTCAAATAAAGGAATTTACACCCCCAAAAAAAAAAATAACCTGGTGTACAAAGTGCTATATGTAAAATCCTGTAGAATCTTTTTAGAGTCAAGAACACTTGATTAAATTAACAGTATAATCTGTTATTGAATATGAGATTGACATGTTACAAGTATTTTCTTGATTTTTTTAATATTTATTTTTACAGACTGCGTTTTGATTCATTGTACACAAATGGGGTACAGCTTTTCATTTCTATGGTTGTGCATGGTGTAGATTCTCACCATTGTGTAATCACACATGCACATAGGGTAACGATGTCTGTCTCAAGTCTACTATCTTTCCTTCCCCCACCCTCTTCTGCCCCATTTCCCTCTACACCATCCAAAGTTCCTCCTTTCTTCTCTTGTTTGCCCTCCTGCCACCCCACCCTCCATTATGTATCATCATCCACTTATCAGAGAAAAAAACCCTTTGGTTTTTTGGGGGCTTGACTTACTTAACTTAGCATGATATTCTCCAACTCCATCCATTTACCAGCAAATGCCATGATTTTTTTCTTCTTTATGACTGAGTAGCATTCCATTGTGTGTATATACCACAGTTTCTTTATCCATTCATCTACTGAGGGGCATCTAGGATGGTTCCACAATTTAGCTATCAGGAATTGAGCAGCTATGAACATTGATGTAGTTGCAACACTGTAGTGTGCTGATTTTAAGTCCTTTGGGTATAAACTGAGGAGTGGGATAGCTGGGTAAAATCTCCGTACTGCTTTCCAGAGTGGCTGCACCAATTTGCAGTCCCACCAGCAATGTATGAGTGTACCTTTTTCCCCACATCCTTGCCAATACCTATTGTTTCTTGTATTATTGATAATAGACATTCTAATTGGAGTGAGATGAAATCTTAGGGTAGTTTTGATTTACATGTCTCTAAATACTAGAGATGTTGAATATTTTTTCATATATTTGTTGATCAATTGTATGTATTCTTCATTGAAGAGTCTGCTCAGTTCCTTAGGCCATTTATTGATTAGGTTATTTGTATTTTGGGTGTTAAGCTTTTTGAGTTCTTTATAAATTCTGGAGATTAGTGCTCTATCTGAAGTGTGGGTGGTGAAGATTTTCTCCCACTCTGTAGGCTCTCTCTTCACATTACTCATTGTTTCCTATGCTAAGCCCAAAGCCAATATCATTCTAAAGGGAGAAAAACTGAAAGCATTCCCTCTGAACACTGGAACAAGGCAGGGATGCCCTCTTTCACCACTTCTATTTAACATCGTCCTTGAAACTCTAGCCAGAGTAATTAGACAGACCAAAGAAATTAAAGGGATTTGAATAGAAAAAGAAGAACTCAAACTATCACTATTTGCTGATGACATGATTCTATATTTAGAGGATCCAAAAAAATTCCACCAGAAAACTTCTAGAACTAATAAATGAATTCGGCAAAGTAGCAGGATGTAAAATCAACTCATAAATCTAATGCATTTCTATTCATAAGTGAGGAATCCTCTGAAAGAGAGATTAGGAAAACTACCCCATTCACAATAGCCTTAAAATATATTTTAAAAAAATATTGAAAGGGTTACGTCAGAGTTATTTGAAAGTAAAAGATGTTAAAATGTTCGTGCTTTCATTCACCAATGGGGCGTCTTGTGTGTGTAGCACTTGCTTACAGTCCTGACCTGCAGGCACCCGCTGGGCAGGGAATCCCCCGGGGGCGGCAGGAGCATACCTGAGACTGTGCCCAACTCCAGTCAGCAGCTAGAGAATGGCTTCTCCTGTCCTGGAAAGCAGATCAGGAAGACGCAGCTCAGGATCCTGGACAGCCCTCTGCTCTGCCCTGGGTTCCTTTGGGCTCACTCCATGTGAGATCTCAAGCAACTTCACCAGGCTTCTGGAAGCCTCTCCTCCCCCAAAGCTGAGCAGAGGAAGGTCGGTGGGATGAACAACCTCTGCCGTGATGCTGAAGCTCCCTCTCCTACCCACCTAGGTCCTCCACTCCCTTGGGTAACGTCTGTGCTGGTGGCATGGGGCCGAGACCAGCTCCTACCTTGGGACCTGAGCTTGGTTTACCATGCCTGTTACCAGGGGACAGCTGTCACATGTGTCCACCAGAATTGAAGAGGAATCCCTAGGAAATATTCCAGCAGAGACCGGTGGCCAGCTCCTGCCCGGCTCCACTAAGAAGCAGCCTTGGTCAGTTACCCTGCTGCGGGGACCGATCCCTTTCTGGTTGTAGCACGCAACGTGCCCTCTGTCACATCTCCGTTTCCATAAAGGGAACGTTTGGTCCGACATGAAGTCACATGGCATGCCATGGTGTGGATCAGTCACTCTGCAAGAGGACTCTTCCCCTTTGGAGCAGGACGTCTGAAGCGCCTGAGTGGAGGCTGCTGCCTAGAGCTCAGTGGAACTCGAGGGTGTCTTTTGTACGTCCACCTGCAGATACCTGGATTTGGAGATGGAAATCACACATTCACAGGTGGCTCTGGTGGTAGACAAGGCCACTTGAGCTGGTGCCTGTGACTTATCTCCTGAAGACAGCAGGTAATGGTCACTGATCAGCACCTCCATGTGCTGTAGGGTCTCACCCCTGGGTGGCTTGGCAGACACAGCTTCATGATTCTCTACCACTACAGGCCGGAAGCTCCTCTGGAGGGCATGTGACAGGGCCGGTGCTGTGGCCAGGAGCCTGCCACACCTCCCTTCGTGCAATGTGGATACCGTGGTCTGATGTGATGTCCCAGGGAAAGAGTCATGACATAGCAAGCATCCTATAAGCCTCAGAGGGGACAGAACCCTGGGTGGCAGCCCCTGGAGCAGGAAGGGCAAGCTCACCCCCTTTCCCTGCTACAATGATTCACTGCCATGACCACATTTGACCAGCCTTGGACCAAAAGCCCCTGGTCAGACGGAGACCCATCCTTTGGGTACATTGGGGTCATCTCCAGGGTTCTCATGGGGCATTCATCCTGCATCCAGCGTGAGCACCTCTGTGTCTAGCAGGGTCCAGTCAGGTGGGAGAGCTCTGCCATCATTTGAACCTGGGATTTCCAATATGAAGAGTTTCTCACTGGAAGAGCGCATGGGCAGGAGCCCTCCGGAAGAGAGCCTGGGGCAGAGGAGGGTCCTCAGGAGGAAACGTGGGGAAGGGGCTTCCCCACAGCACTCACTGAGGAAGTCGCCACGATGCCCGTACTGGCAGAGGAGCTGGCTGGGTCAGCAGTGAGTCACCGCCGCCCACGTCAGAGAAGGGGGTGTGCACGGAAGCCGGGCGGTCTGGGGTCACTCGTGGCAGCCCCCCTTCCCCGGTTCCTAATTACTATTCTGTCATGACAGACACCAGTTCTGTGTGGAGGTTTCATGATCATAACCTAAATATCTGAATAAATGTTCCATGACCTCAATGAAGAAATCTATTTCTGCATTGAACCCCAAAAGGCACAGGCTGTCCCACTCAGAAGTAAGGAACGGTGGCTGGCAATGTGGCTCGGGAGTCTGGCTCTCAGAGGTCAACTGCATGGTCTCAGAGGCACCTGTGATTCAGCCCTGGCCGAAACCGCCTTCCACTGCTGGCCTGGAGGTGCGGCTGCCTACCAGCTATCACGGACAGACGCCACGAGGGACACAGCTGTGGAGTCTGTCACCACACTCCCAATAAAACTGTGCCTTGAAAGTCTTTTTGAGAGTCAGTTATTATGCTGGCTCACCTCCTCTATGTAAATCCTCCATCAAAGAAAGTTCTGCTGTGAATTTGGGATTCAGAGAACTCTGTGGCCTAGAACTTGGTTCTTCTTCTGCTCTTTCATAATCAGAAATCAGAGCATGACCTTGATTTCCTCTCACCTACAGTGTCAGGAGATGCCCAAGGTCTGTTTTAAAAAGCCAGCTCAGAGGCTATGCTAAAGTTCATGCCTTTTGTTGCTTCCTACCTTATGACTGCGTGCAGATTGTATCACTGGAGCAGATGGTCCTCGTGTTAAAGCCGCGGAGGGGGGGGGTTAGACCTCACACACTCACTCAGCAGCTTGCGCTTCCATCTCTTCTCTAACGAGAGCTGCTGGGAGTATTTAGCCCGCTGTGCTGATGATGTTGCTGGGACAGTTGGCGCCTGACATCTGAGGCAAGAGATCCATTTTATAAATTTTTGAGAGTTTTTTTTTTAATAACTCAGAACCTTTGGATATCATTGGACCCTTTGCCTCACTGTGCACATGCTGATTTCAGAAGCTTACCTTAAATCCTTTAATTCTTTAATATGATTTGTTACATTTTAATACATTCACTATTGTACAAAGACCCTTTTCCATATTTTTCTCTAATCAGCTATTTTAACAAATGTATAATTCTAGTTTCTAACTGATCCATTCAGAACAGCTGGCTATTTACTCCGCTAATCTGAAAATAATTATGGGCCAAGTTTCTCATCCCAATGCTACTGGAAACATAAAGTGCACTTTACATTCGCTGAGAACTGAAATGTGAGTGGGAAAGTCATCTTACTGCACAGCCAGAGGCAGCAAACCACTGAATAAGGCGCCCTGTGGGTCCCCGGCATTCAAGCTGTGTGACCACACAGGGTTCTCTCTGCCAGTGCCACACTGGCCAGCCCTTCCCCTGTGGGGCAGGGGAGGGAGCTGCAGGGGTCTGCGGGGCGCCCATGGCATGTGGAGGTGCTGGGCATGCTCAGTCCTGGGGCAGGAAGGGTCTGCTATGCTGCTCCAGAGTCCCGAGAGTTGGTGGGGATTCTCAGTTTCCTTTTCATCACTCGGATCAAAAGTCAGCAATTTTGTAGGAGTAAGAAAAAAATAAAGCACTTGCGTTTTCTTGTTGTCAAGGTATAAAATGAGTTCTAGTGAATGGTGACTGAGCATATCCCCCAAGGCTGTGCTGAACTAATCTGTAAGGAGATCCACAGCAGAGGAGAAAGGTAGGGCTCTTCAGGCTCCCTTCTTTCCAGATCCTCAAAGCCTCTGGAGCCCACCTGACTGCACTTCCAGGCCTGCTCTCTCCTTGATGTCAGTTGAGGGTCAACCTGCCTCACGAGGCTGCTCTCTGCTTCCAGAATTATCTCCCAAAACCACAACTCAGTTCATATCAGACCTGTGCCTCTCCCTTGGGAGGCAGTCCAAACTCCTCTTTGCTCTCGTAGGAGCTCGTTTTCATACCTCAGAAGTGACACTGACTCTCCCGTCTTAGCTCCTGGGTGCTCAGCAGGGAGGGGACCTGGCACCAGGAGGCACATGCCTACAGAAGGAAGGACCTACTCCTCCCGGCAATGCCCCAGTGGCTGAGTTCACATGCTGGTGAATCCACAAGGGGTGGAAGTTGGAGGACACTGCTGAGCCCAGAGAGAGGATGTGACCCAGTTCACCGTGGAGTGCACACCATCAATGCATTTCTGACTACAAGTGTGATGTGGCCCCACTCACTGGACTGCTCTGCCAAAGAGCACGGGGTCTTCTCCACCATCTCGCTGGCTGTTCTGTTCTTGAGGAAGCTCAGGCATTTCACCAAGGTGCTCTGAACAGGCCTCTGCACTCTCCTGGTCAGGGTTCAAGTCCCAGCTCAGCCCCTTCTTGACTGGAGACGGGCAAGGGAGTCTGTGTGCACCTGCAGTGTGTCAGTGAGTGCAGGTGAGTCTGCAGAGGCTCCAGCGGGAGCACAGACACACTTGCTGCAGGAGGAGCAAGGCGGGTAGGAGAGGAGGCCACGAGGAGCAGCAGCTTCCAAGAGGCTCCTGGAAAGGAGGCCTGGCCAGGGGAGGCTCCTGGGGCCCTGTCATCAAGTGGGTGAGAAAAGGAGTTGCACGTGTTCCTGGAGGAGTGAAGAAAGGTCTTCTGGGAGTGCATACAGGAGGACAGATGTGGGGACAGAGCTAAGGTTGAGGGAGGTAGTGGGCACTCAGCAGTCCTTCCTTACCTTATCCATTTTGATTTCTGCAGGTTCAGTTATCAGAGGTCAAACTATTAAATGAAGATTTTCAGAAGCAAACAATTCATAAATCATAAATTGCATTCCATTTTGAGAAGTGGGATAAAATTCCATGCCTTCCTCTGCATGTGACTTGGGCCAGGAATCATCCATGTGTCCAGCAGTACACCCTGTGTACACCACCCACCCACTAGTCACTCAGAAGCCATCACCATTACTAAGTTCACTGTCTCAATTTTGTGATTCTTGTGTTCAAAGAACTTTATTTTAATTAATAATGGCCCATCCGTATCCCTTTAGGAACAGGAAAAGAGGAACTCAAACAATCACTATTTGCTGATGACATCATTCTATATTTAAAAGATCCAAAAATTCCACCAGAAAATGTCTAGAACTCTTAAATGAATTTGACAAAGTAGCAGGATATAAAATCAACACCCATAAATCAAATGCATTTATATATATTAGTGATGAATCCACTGAAAGAGAAATTAGGAAAGCTACCCTGTTCACAATAGCCTCAAGAAAAATCAAATACTTGGGAATCAATGTTACAAAAGAGGTGAAAGACCTCTACAATGAAAACTACAGAACACTAAAGAAAGAAATTGAAGAAGACCTTAGAAGATGGAAAGACATCCCATGCCCCTGGAGAGGCAGAATTAATATTTTCAAAATGTCCATACTACAAAAATCATTGCAGATTTAATGCAATTCCTATTAAAATCCCAATGACATTTTTCAAAGACATAGAAAAAGCAATCATGAAATTCATTTGGAAAAATAAAAAACTCAGAATAGCCAAAGCAATCCTTGGCAAGAAGAGTGAAGCAGGAAGCATCACACTATCAGACATTAAACTATACTACAGAGCTATGCTAACAAAAATGGCATGGTATTGGCACCAAAATATACATGTAGACCAATGGTATAAAATAGAAAACACAGAGACAAACTCACATAAATACAGTTACCTCACACTAGACAAAGGTGCCAAAAACATACATTGGAGAAAAGAGAGCTTCTTCATCAAATGGTGCTGGGTAAACTGGAAATCCACATGTAGCAAAATGAAATTAGACCCCTATCTCTCACCTTGCACAAAACTCAACTAAAAGTGAATCAAAGACTTAGGCACTAGACCAGAGACCCTGCACCTAACAGAAGAAAAAGTAGGCCCAAATCCTCATCATGTTGACTTAGGACCTGACTTCCTTAAGAAAACTCTTAAAGCACAAGAAATAAAAGCAAGAATTAATAAATGGGATGGATTCAAATTAAAAAGCTGATTCTCAGCAAAGGAAGCAATCAGTAATGTGAAAAGAGAGCCTACAGAGTGGAAAAAAAATCTTTACCACCTGCACCTCAGATAAAACATTAATCTCTAGGTTATACAAAGAACTCAAAAACCTTAATACCCAAAACAAATAACTTAATCAATAAATGGGCTAAGGAACTGAACAGACACTTCACAGAAGAAGAAATACAATTGGTCAACAAATATAAGAAAAAATGTTCAACATCTCTAGCAATTAGAGAATGCAAATCAAAACTACTCTAAGATTTCATCTCACTCCAGTCAGAATGACAATTATCAAGAATACAAGCAACAATTAGTGTTGGCAAGAATGTGGGGAAAAAGGTTCACTCATACATTGCTGGTGGGAATGCAAATTGGTGCAACCATTATAAAAAGCAGTGTGGAGATTCCTCAGAAAGCTTGGAATGGAACCACCATTTGACCCAGCTATCCCACTCCTTGGCCTATACCCAAAGGACTTAAGATCAGCATCCTACAGTGATGCAGCCACATCAGTGTTTATAGCAGCTTAAGTTACATTAGTTAAACTATGGAACTAACCTAGATGCCCTTCAACAGATGAATGGATAAAAAAACTGAAGAAAAAAAAAACTGTGGTATATATACACAATGGAATATTAGTCATAAAAAAGAATGAATTATGACATTTGTCAGTAAATGGATGGATCTGGAGAATGTCATGCTAAGGGAAATAAGCCAAACCCACAAAACCAAGGCAGAATATTTTTTTCTGATAAGTGAGTTCTGATCCATAATGAGGGGAGGGGAGTAGGAAAGAATGGAGGAACTTGGATTGTGCAGAGGGAAATGAGGGAAGGGGAGGGGTTGTGGTTTGGAAAAGATGGTGGAATGAGACGGACATTATTACCCTATGAACATGTATGATTACACCACTGGTGTGACTCTGCACCATGTACAGCCAGAGGAATGAAAAGTTGTGCTCCATTTGTGTACAATGTGTCAAAACACATTCTACTATCATATATAACTAATTAGAATAAATTTTTAAAAAGAAAAAAATAAATTAAGAAAAACCAATGACCCAAAGTGTGGGGACATTGGTACTGGCCATTTGGTTATGCTGAAGAGAAATTACAAAGAACTTTTTTTAAGTGAAAAGGCAAAAGTTCAGTAAGGACTTTTTAGAGACTATATTCACATAATTGACTTAGTGTATTACAGTTGTTCTATTTCACTATTAGTTACTGCTGTTGATTTTGTACTGTGCCTAACTCATACAATTATAGGCATGGATGTATAGAGAAAAGGATTTGGTGTTGTCCATGTTTTCTGAGGAATCCAGTAGGGGTCTCAATATAGCAGAGCGGGTGGGCAATTACTCAGATGAGGGAGATTGCTGAATTGGCTCATTGTTCCCAGTTTCCAGCGAGGGTCAGGGAAGTTTGAAAGCAAGAGTCAGGATTGGAAGTGGTGTTGGAGAACCAGGGCTGAAGGTGATAGTGCTCCTTGCAGCGGTGGTCTTGACCGTGAGAGGGGCCGCTGAGGCATTCTGTTGACTTGTCGGAGGAAGGAACCTGTAAGATCTGTTGAAAACCAAAGTGCAAATTCTTACAGATCTCTGAACGCCAGCCAAAGTTTTAGTTACAGCTCAATCACAGTCTTGCTTTGCTTTGTTTTCCTTTCATTGCAATGCACATTATAAATCGATGTAACAACATTCTAGCAGAAGCATCTTAGTGGTAAATAGACTGACGGTCTCCAGATGGGACTCAGGAGCCATTCTCTGGTCTGTGTGCTACCAAAGATGAGGCTGAGGAAGCTTGTTCCAGACACCCAAAGAGGGACTTGGTGTCCATGCTGAAAGCTAAGCATTGCTTCCTAAAATTATTTTTGAAAATAAATGAGTATAAAGAAAGAAAAGAAAAGGAACAGAAATGGAGAGGTTATAATTGTATATGGAAGGAACTTTGACCTTGAGGAAAATTTAGACCTTGAACTCTGACCACTAGGCAAGAGGAAGTAAAAGGAAGCACTTCTTCTCAGAGCAGGAAATGGAATTGGCGAGCTCATGCCACCAAGATTTTTTCATCAGTAAGAAATTCAAAAAAGTAATGACAGTTTGATGAGAATAACAAAGAACAGGCCATAAGTGAATCTTGGAGGTCAAATCAGGCCAGTAGTAGGCCCTCCCCTTCGAGAATCTCCAGAGATGCTTGTGGGACAGAACTGAGGGCCCTGGGCCAGGCTCTGAGCCAAAAGGGCAACTCTTCTCTTACTGGTTTGAAGGAAACCTCTCTAGTGTTGAAAATAAAGGTTCACAACAAATACATCGATACGGTGGTTTCATTACATAAAACAGGGAGTAAATTTTCTCGCCTCCCGTGAAAGGTCCAGGTGCTTTAAAGCAGGAAATGGCTGATCTCTCAGCAGCTTTCTGTGGGATCCTCACTCCGCACGTGACCGAGGTGACAAACAGGAGCTTGGGAAATGGATGTCTGTTGAGTGTTTATAGAATTTTACTTTGTGAATGGAAAATCGGACAATCCCAGATTCTGAGCTGGAAGTTGAAGCACTCTTGAGAAAAGCCACCAGTCTGACGAGGAATGTCACAGAGATTCCCAGGCCTCCACGGAAATACTCCCACTGGGAAAGTTCACGGGGACCAGCTTGTGTTTTACGATGAACTTTAGCTTGCAAACGCATTCTAAATTTGTCTATCACCCCAGGATGCTTGTAACCCAAGACAGCAGAGCAGCAGGACGCCCCTGCCCCTGTCCTGTGGGGGGGCTCTAGAGACAACCGTGGTCCCTTCTCCTCACTTGGAATCCTGCCAGGCAGGCCTCCAGAAATAGCATGTCTGCTGAAGGAAATGGGTCTGGCTCATCTTCCAGCTGGGATGTGCACTCCTTTCGTGCACTCAGAATGACAGACACCTTGTGAACACTCGCAAACATGTCTGATGATAAATATGCATGGATTATAAATGTGTGTGAGTGTGTGTGTGTGTGTGTGCATGCACTGATTTTTTAAGAAGAATCTATTTTCTCTGAGTAGTTTGCTAAGGGTATAGATTTTAAATACTCTTGCCACACACACCAAATAAAACCTATATGCTAACTTGCTTGACTATAGTAATCACATCTGTGTGTATATCATATCAAGATGAGTGTATATAAACACCATGTTCCTAACCTTAAACATACGAGAGAAAAGCATGAAAAGAAAACCGTCTTGAACTTAGATAGTCAGAGTAGCTGGTGAAGGAATTTCAAACATGACTTATATCTATTTTAAAACCTGCTAAAAATACCATAACTTTCAAATGGCAACTTTCTACCGCTCGATATTGGTGCCTGGTTACATCCTCTCTGCCTCTGCAGCTGGCTCCCAGCCAGGGCCGAGCAGGAGCAGCTCCAGGCCTCTAGGGGACCCCTGTCTTGCCTCCTGCTTTGCCCTCCTTTCCTGGACGTTGTTGAGTGGCCTCTGCTCCAAGGCCCTGAGTTTGGAACACAGAGCCACAGGTGTTCCACAGCCACTGCAGATCACAGGAACAGCATGGGTCACACGGCAGCGATGGGGTTGTGGGAATGTGAGCGAGCTTTCCATTTCCCAGGACAGCCAGAGTGTGAGTGGAGGCTCGTGCATGGAATTGTCTCCCCTTCAGTCCCTCTCCAGCCTCCTAACCAGGCCAAGTCAAGCACCAAGGGTCAGTATATATATGTGTGTGTGTGTGTGTGTGTGTGTGTGAATGCATGTCTACATCTGCTCATAGATACAAAGAGGTATGCACATCATGTATGTACACATACGTGTGCACATGCATGTTATTGGATATAAGTGTTTCTGTATTGCAATTTACTTTGCTCAATAACCACATGATAAAATTATCAAAAATCTGCTCTAAGTGATTGGGTTATTCAAAAACATACATGCAGTTGTTAAACCTAAGGTGTGTGAACAGAAAGTGACCCAGAAGAGCCACATGGTCTCTGTTGAGGCCACTGGCACAGCCTTGCAGTCCACTGTGAAGCAGAGCAAGACTCACCGGGCAAGGCGATTGTTGTTGCTGAGGATCTGCGGCCGTCAATTCGTTTCGTTTTATCCTCACAATAGCCTATGCTTCAGAAGATCTGGGTTTGAGTCTGAGCTTACAGCTCTGAGTTCCTGCTTCCTTGTCTAAATAGCAGCAGTAGCAACCATTGTCTTGCCCAGATGAGAGAGGACACCGCCAGGCGAGACTGCAGAGCACCGTCCTGCTGTCTGGACACTAGTGGTGCTTGCTCTTCACGCACAGTGATGTGGGTCCCGCCCACAATCTGCCTGAACTCAGGTTTCCTGTCTGCAGCTTTGCTTTGAGTTCTGGACTGAGCAGGAAGGAATCTCAAGCACAGGGCTTGAATCAGAATGAACCCTTCAGGAGGGCCTCAGCCAAGCTTGGAGGGACAGCTGACCACAGGCCAGTCCCAGTCCAAGCACCCAGGCCACATGGGCAAGAGGTGGGCTGCAAAAAGGGTCAGAGCTGAGGTTCGGGAGCCTAGTTGGACCCTGCAAACTTGGAAGACCTAGGCACAGTACTCACCAATCATGAAGCCAGTGCTGTCCTTCCCAGGGGACAGAGAGTGCCTCGGGTGGACACAGAGAAAGCAAGTGAGGGGCAAGCTTTCTCTAGCCACTAACGGGGCTGATCTTCAGCTGCTGCTCAGGTCCCACAGATCAGTTTCCCTGGAGCCATGATGGGGTAGTAATTCCAGCCCAGAGGCCAGGATCCGGTGTTGATGTGACTAGATTCTGATGGCTCTCCTATTTGGAGGAGACTCAGCTGTCATGCCTGTAAGCACAAAAAGGAAAAAACGGGAGGCAGACCTCAACGGATTCAGAGAAGCCTTTGTTCCTCCAAAGACTCCAGTGTCATTCGGGTCCACTTTCCTGATGGAAAATGGCCCTCAGTTACAGAGGAGACGTTGGTTTTATAGGGTACAATGATGTCATCATTGGGAACAGTCTTGACAGTCAGGGGCTAGTTGAACAGGTTAAGACCTTAATTTAGGAAGGCAGTTGTAAAAAGATTGATACTCATTGTCTGGGGAGATAAGAGTCCAGATCCCAGGGAGAGCACTCAAATCTTGCCCATTGGTGTTGGCTGTGCTTCTGTTTAGGACTGATTAGCCATGGGGAAGGCCATGGTTTAGGGCCCAGCATTCAGCATCTGCCCCTTTCCCCCAGGGCCCATTGTTATCAGGAATGCACTGGGAGAGGTTTAATGGTTGGCCAGTTTCCTTTCCCACTTCTCGAGCCACACCATCCCTTCATTTTTCTTGGGGAGTTATTTTATAGGAATATTATTTTCCATAACCCTTCAATGCCCAGGGCAGAACTAGACTTTCCACCTCTGCAGAGAGCCCCTTCTTCTTCCCATGTACTGGCCCCTCTCGGCCCATCCACCCTGGTGCCATGGTGCAGGGCATTGGAGCTCCGCTTCTCAAACAGACCTGAGAAACCGTGGCCCACTCAGTCTCTGCCTGAGGTCAGCCCACCCTTCCCACTCTCATTTACATAAGCTGTTTTAGAACATAGCAAGTTTTGATGACTGTTTCCCAATGTCACAATCTGGGGGTTTTGCTCACATTTACAACTGCATTCATGCAGAGTAACATCTAAAATCTTTAAATTGGGTCAGCAGGAAACCCATAGAGAGAGAGAGGGCAGGTGTTCTGGGTGGTCCTTGAGGGCTGCCCTCCTGCGCAGACCTGGGCTCTGCTTACCTGGGTCCATGATTTACTCTGCTTCTCTGATCTGTCCTGGCAAAGCAAGAATTAAAGACAGGCAGTCAGTGTAGATAGGCAATCGAGTCAGATCGAGAAAATGGAGGCCAATTTGGGTCTGGGAAGTTAGAGACCGCCCCTGGGAGATTGGAATGTCAGTGTCCCCAGAGCCCTTTGATCATCAAGATTACCTGTCTATGCTACCCCTCCCAAAGTTTGTTACTTAATGCCTCCTGGGGTGCTCCTGCCTGGATCACTCCATTTGGCCCTTTCCCCGTCCATCTGAGTCTCACCTGTGGCCATCCCACCAGCATCTCTGGGCCTAGTCATGTACCAGGAGGAGAGAGATACAGGAAAGAGGGCCAGAGAACACAGGAAGGATAAGAGGTGCAGGGGGCTCTCACTTCTTGGGACAGGACACCAGCCCTGACCCCGGCTCCCTCCCAGGAGAAGTCTGTGTTAGTACTTTTTAAATAAAACCTGCTTCGCATGCTTGCTTCACGTGCTTCTCTCATGTTCAGACTTCAACATATGAGGAGGCAGTGATGCTGCCATTTACCAGGGACGAGTTCTGCTTCCTCCGGTGTTGAAGTATAACGCCAGAGAAGCAGCCAAGGCAAGCATGTTAAGCAGGTTTTATTTAAAGTAGTGATACAAACTTCTCCTGGGAGGGAGAAGGGGGCCATGGCTGATGTTCTAGAATCTCCAAGAAGTGAGCGCACCCTATATCTTTTATAGGTTAGGGTCTTCTTTTGTTCTGCCCCTTCCTTTGACCCTTATCTCTCCTTCCTGCCCATATGGCGGTGGTGACACAGCAAAAAGGTGAGGAGCGAATGGCAGAGGGAAGGGCCACCAGTGATCCTGGCAGTGTCACTGATGCTCAACATAAAGAGGGAGCTTCCTGAAGTTGGAAACCAGTGGATAGTTTTGGCAGTTTTGGTCAAACTCCACAGGAAACTAAGTGTTACTCAGTCAGTTTCCCCCTGTGTTTTATTCTTAGAGCTGCTGCACATTTCAGTTGAAACCATGGAAACTCTGTGTTTTCCATTTACCAGCAAGTGGTAGTGATTCCGCTATTTACAGGTGACGAGTTCTGCTTCCTCAGGTGTTGAAGTATAACGTCAGAGAAGCAGCCAAGGCAAGCGTGCTAAGCAGGCTTTATTTAAAGGTAGTAACACAGACTTCTCCAGGAGGCAGAAGGGGGCCAGATTGATGTTCTAGAATCCCAAGAAGTGAGCGCACCCTACATCTTTTATAGGTTAGGGTCTTCTTGGTTTTGTCTCTTCCTCCGTCCCTTATCTCCCCTTCCTGTCTATGTGACTAGGCCCGGGTGACACAGCAAAATGGTGAGATGTAAATGGCAGGGGGAAAGACCACATGGAGATTCAGGTAGGAGCCCAGGGGACATTAATTTGCAATGCTTTCCCTGTAGCTTTTGGGGAGGGACAGCTAAGCAGATAACCTTGGTGATCAAAGGGCTCTGGAGACACTGACATTCCAATCTCTGTAAATTTAGCGGAGTGGGTTCAGACCAAATTACGAGCTCGCTGCCATGGAAATATAAATAATGCCAGCAAATGGCCAAACCAGAGCCAGATAGAAGTGATAGGCTTTATTAGAGACTGCGCTCCCGGGCGAGATCCCAGCCCTCCGGGGTGAAAGTGGGGGGTGGTAGAGCCAGAAGAAGTCGCAAATAGCTTCGGCTGCTCAGGATTTTTATACAGGGGGAAGGGACTGGGAGTCCTGCCCAGGAAAGGTGGGCCAAGGTGGACGTCAGGGTCAGCAGGTCTCCTCCTGGTTGGTCGCCTCTGGCATGTTGCTTGGCCCTTTGTGCTCTCAGTGAGTTGTTAGGGGTCTTTTATCTGCTTCCTCCCCTGTTCGACCGGACAATCTCCAAGGGGTGTCTCCAACTTCCTAGACTCTGATGGGCTCCGTTCCTCAATTTGACCAGATTCCCTGTTTGTACACTAACTGCCTGTCCCCAGTTCTGGCTTCAGTAGCAGCTTCACATCACTGACAGCAACATCCCTGGGAAGCGGCAGGCTCACAGATGCTCTCGTGTATTGGGTTGTGGATGGTGAATGGAGGCACCAGGACCTGGACAGTGTGGAGTCAAGTAGGACCTCCAGTGTCGGTGGGGGGTTTCAAGGGTGTCAGCCAAATGTGGAATTTTGGGCGAAGAGCTCTCCTCTGGGGTTTAAGGCTGCAAATAGTGTTCTGAGGAGCAGCCTCGAGTGGAGACCGAATCTACTTTGGCTTTCAGAACAAGAATCAATTCAGTGTCACCAGACAATTGCACCCAGCTCAGGGGACTTCCCACTGTCAGCTAGCTCTGGTCATTGTCAACTCCAACGCTCTCCTCCTCTTAGTTGAAAAGAAACTACCGTGGAATAATAAAGCATGGCCCAAAGGTGAAGGGTCTTCTCCAGCCTGGCTAAGGCACACCTGGGCTACTTTAGAACGGCTCTCGTGTGGAAGCTGTAATGATAGAGGATGGTTGGGATTCAGTTAGAGAAAAGAGCTGAGAAAAACTACAAGCTCAGTTTATAGTCTTCATGTAAATGTGTCTTGCTGTATTTCTTTGAAATAGTTTGTTTTTTTCTGAGAAACTCTTTTCAATGCCCTTGGTTTCTGTCTGAAAATCTCACGGCCTGAGAACACAAAGGGGGCTGATTCAAAGACTCGAGAGAGCTTTGCAAAGAGGCCATTATTCCACTGGCTGCCTTTGTCAGACATCTGAATCTGATCCTTCTCCCTGAAAGGAGAGTGAGGAGGCTGTGGGGACCCTGCCTGTCCCTTGGCTCCCTGTCAGTGACCATTGCCAGAACGACCCCAGCCGAGTGCAAACCATCCTTGTTTTGGAGAGTACTTTTCCTACGGTTTCTCCAAAGTCCCTGAGCCAGCCAAGCGACTGTTTCAAGTTGCACAAGGTTAACTGATTTCCTCAAAGACCATTAGATCTTAATCCAATTACAAAACACTCTCCTTTACTGAATTCATTACCTCAATGTTTCCAAGATTTGGTCGCTTGAACCTATCTAGAAGGGTGGTTTTCTGTTCATCGAGATGAAAAGAAACTTTCCAAATTCCAAAGTGGTAGGAAACATTCCTACTCCTTATGTTGAGCTTAACTATGAAATTCAGCTGTACCTGGTAGATGAAAATATTACTAAACTAGATCAATGCCTTCCAGGAATTCAACTTACCTGAAAGAAAAAAAGATATAAAAATCTGCATTGTAGATTTAGAAAACTGAAGTTGTTATAAAATGTAAGCTTTGCCCTGTGGTCATTGGATTCCCTTTCTATTACTCCTGGTAGGGAAGCATTAGGCAGTAGAAGTGATGTGACCACATACGTCCAATAAAGAGATTTTCCTGGAGGAGTGGCAGGGAAGCCGAGGTTGCAGGGGGACACCAACAGTCACGCCCTCCCGGGGAAGCTCTGGCCCATGTGTGCCTGAGCAGCTCCCTAACCATCTGCCTCACACTGAAGGTCCTGGTGACCAAGACTGGAGAGAGAACACGTGGTAGTTTTTACCTTTTAATCTGACCGAGTACAATGGGGTCACTTAGAGGTCAGCCTTTGACACAGAGCTCACATCGCTCGACCTTGGCCCGAAATGCAGGTAACTGGCTCTTCATGCATTGTGTTTTGCTGTCACTCACGTAGATGGCACCATCTTGAGTTCCCAGACTCCTGGAAAGTGACCATCAAAAGATGGGCCCACCTCTGACCACATTGCTGTGTGACCTTGGACCAGCTGCTTAAACACATGAGTATTCCAAAAACAGCCACCATGGTACATTCTCCAATCTTCTCAGTCCCAAAAGGGCCTCCCTGTGGCAGGCCGTCCTTCCTCCTACTGCTAGGAGGGCTGCTTGGGGCCCCACCTCTTCACCCTACAGACCCCTGGGGTCAGCTGGTGGCCTCCCTCCTGACGCTGCTGCAGACTCCCAGACTTAGTGTAGCTCTTCCCCATAGAAATGCAACTTGAGCCCAGCAGTCACATCAAAAATAAAAAGAAACAGATGGACCTAATTTCAGTAGTATATTTTATGTAACCCAATATGACAAAGATAGTGTTACTTCAAAATCCTGCATGACTTTGCCTTGTGTGTGCCTTTGAAACCCGGCGTGTGCTGGTCCCTTAGAGCTTGTCTTGACTCAGACCAGGGCAATGCTAGGTGCTCAGTAGCCACACTCACCTTGTGACCACTGGTTGGTCTGGAGAAGTCCAGAGGTCCAGCTGTGCCTGCTGGTTCCCCGTCCAGCTGTGCATGACAGCAGTTTGGAACCTAGTGCTGCCCTCCACCTGCTGCTGAACTGGTCAGACAAAGGTTCTTTAGATGGTCACGCAGGGCACCAAGGAAGATTGGCATACACAGTCAACTCCTCTCTTTCTTTCTAATCTCTCATGAAATTGCACCCGTCCCATCTTAGGACTCTCCTCTCTATCTCTCCTGACAGTCTGACAGCTCCCCAGAAAGAGCAGTGTCACGGTCTCTACCCCACAAGGCCCTTGGAGATCTCCACCCAGCATCCTTCCCACATTGCACCTAGTCACCTCCTGTTGATGACACCTCACCAGGACCCTTGACGACACCAGCAGCACCTGGCCTCTGTTGTAGGAGTTCATCTGAAGCAGGGTCACCCAGCTACATGTCACAATGCCTGGTCTGGGACTTGAGCTTTCCCTTGTCCCGTGGATTGCATGCTAGGCCCTGGACTTGGGTGCAGAGTCACCAGCGGGAGCATATTGAACCCCAGGAGGGAAGATAGGGTGACCACGGTCAAGCATGGCTAGACATGACATGATCCAGGTTGTTCACCAATGGGCAGGGCTGTGCTGACCCTGCCTCAAGCACAGGGCCGTATCAGCAGATACCTCTCGACTTCTCCAGCTAAAGGTAGAAAACTGGATTGATTGAGTCTCTTCGTTGCCCAAGTGCCCAAGGCTGCTCATCTGCATCAAGTTTCATCTCCCAGAAGCTGCCATTATTCTGGGACCACTTGTAAGTCTACGATGGAACTAACGATGTCTTGGGTGTTTGACCAGAGAAGTTGACCCTTTCTTATGTTATAGTAAAAGCCCAGGTGAGAAGGGGCTGAGCAGGTAGGTGGCTCAGAAACTTTCATCGGGCAAGGTCGACCTGAAGTCACCACGTGTCCTTTCATGTTGGCTCATCGGACGTCTTGGCCACTTGTATTCTACAAGGCAGTGTCTGTGGCTGCCACATCCTCCAGGCCAGGGACTGCTGCCCTCAGTCTGGTCCCCCCAATGCCCTTCCTCTGCTTTGATGCATAAGACAAGCACGCAGTTACTCCTGGCCTGGCACAAGGATGCCCTCTCTGGGTGACTCAGTCACTCCAGGGCTCAGTGCTGCTTTCCCTTGAGACATTGATTAGAGGAATTGGGAGGTGGGCCCCCCTGACCCTGATCAGCTTCACCATCGACTGACATGAGCTTTCCCCTGCTGGTGCCTGGGCTTTCTTTTCCCTCTTCAATATTAACACCAGGGCTGGGGATATGGCTCAGTTGGTAGAGTGCTTGCCTTGCAAGCACAAGGCCCTGGGTTCAATCCTCAGCACTGGAAAAAAAAAAAAAGATTTCTCTGCCGGGCGCAGTGGTGCACGCCTATAATCCCAGCGACTTGGGAGGCTGAGGCAGGAGGATCGTGAGTTCAAAGCCAGCCTCAGCAACTTAGCGAGGCCCTAAGCAACTCAGTGAGACCCTGTCTCTAAATAAAATACAAAATAGGAAATAGGGCTGGAGATGTGGCTCAGTGGCCGAGTGCCCCTGAGTTCAATCCCGGGTTCCATAAAAAAAAAGAAAAAAAAAAAAATTAACACCATTTCTTCCTGTTTCTACCATATCTGAACATTTTCGCCATGTTCAGGAAAAAGAAAAGGGAAGCTAGCTCTGGAAATGTGTTTTAGCTTTTATGTTTCAATTTTTAGTTCTCAAGTTCAATTTTATTTCTCACTCAAGGTCAAATGATTTTCTCCATTTAAAGACAGGAATTCCCAGTGTTCCTTTGGGACAACAACAGTAGATGGAGGATGGCCCTGGAGTCCCTCCTGGGTTGAACACTGGCCCAGAAAGCAGGTGCCCCATAATTATTAATTATTAAGAAAAAGGTAGTGTATTTGTCTTTTAAGAAATATAGTCTCCAGATTAGTATTTTTCTAAAGAAGAGGAAAAAGCTAACAGAACTATCCTAAAACTTTGATAGTTCAGACTTGGGCCAGTGGCCTGGGGTGGTTGGGGGACTGACTGGAAAGGCTGTCCTGAAGGTGACCTGCTCACATGTGGACACTTCCCACAGACTTGTGGGAGTGCTGTGTCCCCATCGTGCTCCAGAGGGTTTTCGTTCTTGACCAAGCTCCTGCTCACGATGATCTATTCTCAGAATGAAGAGTAAGAGGACCTTGTACAGGATAATAATTCTCATGGTTTAGGTACGAGGTTTACCAGAAGCCAGTGTGTGAGACAGTGCGGGAAGGCTTAGAGATAAGTGATTGGGTTCTGAGAGCCTTAACCTAATGAGTGCATGAGTCCACTTGAAGGGAATAATTGGGGGGTGACTTGTGGGCATGTAGGGTGTGGCTGGAGGAAGTGGGTCCCTGGGGATGTGCCTCGGTGAGCAGAGCTCTCCCTGCTCCCTGGTGCCATGCCCCGAGCTGCTTTCCCCCACTGTACCCTTCCACCATGAGGTCCTGCCTCACCTCAGGCCAGAGCAATGGAGTGAGCCTTCTATGGACTGAGACTTCTAAAACTTTGAGCCTCAAATTAGTTTTTCTCCTCTGAAATTTTTCTTGTCAAGTCTTTTTGTCATGGTGCTGAAAAATCTGACTACACAGTTATCTCTGACCTCAGAACAAATCAAAAATTTGAAAAGGTAAAGTGAACCTTTTCTAACTTCAAAAACTGAACAAATTGGATTCATAAGGAGGTGGGTTCGAATTTTGCCAAAGCACTCGGTTTATGTTTGTCCAGAGCCACTCAGCGGAGTTTCCAAGGCTGCTTTCTTCTGGAGGGCAGTGCTGAAGCAAGCTCCGACGTTGGCTGTTCATCACGCTGATCTTCAATTGCTTCCAGCCATCAGGGTTGCTGGGGGAGGGGAGGGGCGTCTGGACATTTGAGAGCCCCCGGACCTCCCTGGGTTTGCACTCAGCCTCAGCAGTCTCATTCTGAGCCGGGCCTGAGCAAAGTCCTTGAGAACAACAGAGCAGTCTCAGAGGGAGGTTGCCAGGGGCCCTCTGCACCCTCCACAGGAGCTCTGCCCAGGCGCCTCATGACCAGCCCTCCGGGGCATGTGCTGCCCCCACCCCAGGGGTGTCATCTGACTGGTTATCCCATATCCTCGGTCCACTGCTTCATTGGACCCAGTAGGGAGCCAGGCAGAAGCACCTGCTCTTAGACGTTGATGGTGCTGCTGGAAAGAGCCTGCAGCTGCCTGGGAGGGAGCGACTCCATCGTGATGGGGCGCACGGTGCTTGGAGGCAGGGGCACCCTTTTATTCCAGGGAGCTCCATAACCTCAGCAAACCCAATGCCGCCGGCTTGACAGCCATGGCGGGGAGCCGCAGCATAGCGGCTAGGCACACAGCGGTTGTGACTGACCCCGTGCTTACAGGCTGGCCACGGACCAGCACTGTGCCGAGTTCCTTGGGTGCATAGTGTACTGACTCCTCCTAACAAGCCTAGGGAGGCACACGGGGTCATCATGCCAAGTCACACACAAGGACACTGACTCTCCAGCGCTCCAGCAACTTGTCAATAGCCAGAGGCAGAGCTGGGAGTCGAACCCAGGATTCTCTGACCTCTGGCTGCTGCTGCTGCTGCTGCTGCTGCTGAGTCTTAGCCCTGATCACTTCTCTTTATGTCCGCACTTTTCTTTCTTAAAGTGTCAGTCTGGTCAGCTCTTCTGAAGAGTTTTCTCGATTTTAATTTTTCAAGGGGTCTGGCTGCGTGCTGCCTCCAGCCTCACACCTGCCCTGGTGCAGCACTGAACTCCAGAGACCGGGCACGGCCCCAGCTCTGCTGCACTGGAGAACTGAAGTCCAGGGCCAAGGACTGTCACTTTTGCTGTGAGGATCACCAGAAGCTAGCATAGTGGAGGTATCATGCACTTGAGAAAGACAGAAAAAAAGAGGAAAGGGAAGAAGGCAGAAGGAAGGGAGGGAGGGAGGGAGAGAGGGAGGGACAAAGCAGATGTTATCATTTTTGTATCAATTTACTATAGACATTCTATTAAAAGAGTATTAATTTCTTCTAGTATATGCACTGAAAGGTAGAGAGACTGAATGCAGCCCATGCTTTCCCTCCATGTGAGAATTAGTGGAGTGTGTATTGACACATGACTCACAGGAAGAATTCACCACCTGTGGACCCGCAGACAGTGAGATGCTGGATAGGAGAGGACTTGGACTGTTAATTTCTGGAATTCTAATTCAACCTTTAAAGAGTGAGAGCCCAAGGCCTACATTAGTAATGAGCACATTTTATTTACCTTGAGCTAAGGTAATAAAAATGTTTATGTAAAAAAACATGGTCTATTATGGTTTAGATGCAATGTCCCCCAAAAGCCCACGTGTGAGACAATGCTAGAAGGTTTGGAGGAGAAATGACTGATTGTAAGAGTCTTAACTCAGTCAGTGAATTAATCCCCTGATAGGGATTAACGGAGTGGTAACTGAAGTGGTGGGTGTGGCTGGAGGAGGTGGGAGTTGTGTGGCTGGAGGAGGTGGGCATTGGGGTGTGACTTTGGAGCATATATTTTGCATCTGGAGAGTGGAGACCTCTCTCTGTTTCCGATCACCATGCGAGCTGCTTCCCCCTGCCACACTCTTCCGCTGAGACGGGCTGGCTGTATGTGGACTGAGACCTCTGAAACTGTGAGCCCTTAAATAAACTTTTCCTCCTCTACAATTATTCTGGTCGAGTCTTCAAGTCATAGCATCAAAAAAAGATGACTAAGACATGGACCATTTTCTGAATATATAAGATTCAAAATTGTCACCAATAGCATGAAGCATGGTACCAACAGACAAGCACAGAACTGCTGGGGACAGCCTGCAGGAGTCCATGAGGGTGTAGATCCATGAACAAGTGAGTTTCCCCTAAACCTGGAGACAGACAGGTCAACCAATGTTGAGGTGATCAACCTGGAGATGGGAAGGGGAGCAAAGCACAGCTGAGCCCCCAGGGCTGCCCTGTGCTGAGGTAATGCCAAGCAGCACACTGAGCGGACACTTTGAGACTGGGAAGAAGATGGCCCAGGAGGTCCCTGGGAGCTTAGCAGAAGCTCTGGAAGAGGTGAGAGGAGGCAGTCATGCAAAGGGCCACGGTGGGGACTTCTGCCTGGCACAGTCCTGGTCCTCGTCAGGACTCAGGGCGTGAGTAGACTGAGCTGTGCGGTCACCCAGGCTGGGTCACAACACAGTGGAACTCAGGCAGCAGAAGTGAGGAGAGAAAGAAATGAAAGCCATCAATTCTTTTTGGAAAAAGCTACCTTGTAGGTGAATTGGAGACTTCTCATTTGCTAGGTTGATGGAGAATCAATGGAGAAACGTCTTCAGAGTGTTGAGAGAAAAAGTATCAAGGTGGACCCATATGCTGAGCTTTGACGTTGGTGAGGCAGGGAAGGCATTGCCAGTCTTAGAATTTTAAGACTGTTTACCAGCACCCTCCTTAAAGGAGAGACTGTGTTTTATAAAATGAAGAAATGCACCTTGAGATACGGAGTAGGATTAAAGAAACTTGCTCAGTAAAAACCTCAGTAACTCGCAGATGGGGGTGCAATTGATCATGCGTCTAATTTGACGTTTGTGTCTGAAGCAGTGTTGGGGTTGGAATCCTAGGTGACAAGCTTCTGGAGGGTTCTTCAGTGGTCAGCCAAAGAGCACGCTGCTCCTTGTCCTGCTGTGCAAGGACAGAGGTCCCAAGTAATTCAGACCTGGGGTGGGGTGGCTGGAGGAACCCCATTTATAAAAGCCTGGATAACATTAAAGTTATAAAACAGGAAGGACAGATGGAGAGAGGGAGAGAGGAGGGGAGAGAGAGAGAGAAAGAAGGAAAGAAAGAGCAAGGAGAGAGGAGGAGGGAGCAGGAAGAAGGACACTGCCACTGTCATCATCTGCTTCACCTCCAAACATGCCTTCAGTGGTGGAAGGAAGGTGTTGCTGCCCCAAGTTCAGGAGGAGAAAGCCAGAGGACTCCTCAGCCTCCCTCAACCTCAGTGCCAGCACGAGGTCCGGACTTTACCATCCATCCTGTCTCAATGGGCAAGAACAGGGAAGCTACAAGATGGGTGCTGTGGGGTCCTCGTGGTGAGGACAAGGACAGAGACCCTCCAGCGCATCTAATCACAGTGCCCTGCACTGACTGCGGTGGCCCGGCCCAGGCAGCGGGCCCCAGCTGGAGCAGCCTGGCGGTGCGGCTTCCAAGACCTGTCCAGGGACGTTCTCTCATCTCTGTGACTCATTCTGGGTGTCTCTAATGTGTTTTCATAGTTGATTTTTCCTGCTGGAACTCTCCAGAATTGATTTGTGATGCCGGACCAACGACCCTGAATGGCTTTGGGCCTGGTGAACAGCACAGCCTCACCACCATGGTGACAGTCCATTCAGGCCAGGTTCCTTGAGGACGCAGACCTCGTGAGTGAGAGCCTGAAGGACAGCCGGCACTTACCCAGGGTCAGGCTGTGTGGACTGTAGAGGGGGAATGACTGACCAATGGTCACAGCCACACGGCCTTACCTGACCTGAGTGCAGATCCCTAACCTCAGGCAGGACCCTGACTGGCCCCCAGGGACCACTCCCTCCGAGGGAGGGAACCGTAGATCCTCAGTGTTTCTGCCAAAGTAATAATAATAATAATAAATAATAACCTGAATCCAATCAGGAGGAGGCAGGCAACCCACCCAAACTGAGGGACATTCTGCTAAGTAACTGGACCGGAATCATAAAGTAAAAATCATCAAAGATTAAGGCCGAGCAAAATTTCTGGATTAAAAGGAGACTAACTTGACATGGCAATTAGAGTCAAGGTTGAACACTGAATTGGATCCTGATGTATGACAAAGAAATGCAGCTGAGCAGAAACAACCAGGGAAACTAGTAAAACTTAAAAATCAGTAGATTGAATGCTAGGACCACATTTGCAAATTCGATTACTTGTGGTATTGTGACCATGTGTCCAGCGGAGAAGGTGCCCTGCGGCCACCAGAGGTGATCTCACAGATGCACGGCTACTTTAGTGGAGACTCCCAGGTGAGAATGGAATCCCGACAGTCTTGCACCCCATGGGAATTCTGAGGCTGAGAAGTGATTTTACAGCCCAACTCAGAAAATTTCAGCCTCTGCATATTCTTTCTAGAATCTGATTTCAAAATGCCCGTTCTTCCCCAGCTCGTTCTTGTCGTTCTCCTTGGGCAGGATTAGTGGGAGCCTCCAGGGCTCACAGACTTAGCTGTGAACGCCTCTTGACCAGCTGTGTTGCTCTCTCTCTCCCACGTCGCCCAGCACAGTGGTTTCACTCGTTGTCACCCCGTGTCTGTGACTCCAGCCTCTGAAGTGTCTCCTCCTCCAACCACGCCTCACCCCCAGCCTCACCCCCAGCCTCCGCTCAGGGTCAAGAGTTTTAGATTTTTGCTTCCATGGCATGGACACCCCACTATGTAGCAACTGCGACATTAGTTCCCTGTTGTCATGACAATGATATTTTACAGACTAGCCGTAAACATAGGCCTCAAAAACCTACATTTATTATTCCTCATGTGCTAGTGGCCGGTGGGCTGGTTTCCTTAATCCCACCTGGGCATGTGGTCAACTGTGGGTCTGAAAGCGCCTTTGCTGATCCATGCTGGGCTCTTCCCTGCCCAGGGCTCAGCTGGACGGGGTGGTCCATGAGGTTCAACTGGGACGGCTCCATGATTGGGCCAGCATCATGGTCTCCCCCATCCGTCCATGCAGCAAATGTTGTCAAAGCAAGTGAAGAATGTAGGAGAATGTTCAAGACTTACCGAGAGCCGAAGGTGGAGCATTCACCAAACCATGTTAAGGAGCTCTCTGCATTCATCTGCACCTCAAAATAAACAAGAGTCTTGGAGAGAAATCACCAGGAGCAAAGGTGATCTGCTAGAGGGAAGACAGGTCTGTCTCTCTGCCCTCAGCCCTGGGGCCATTCCGAGCTGCAGAAGCTCCCTGGGAAGCTCTCTGGGGGTAGAATTCAACCTTCTTCCTAGGGTGCGGAGAAAGGCGACTTCAATACTGAGCTCTCACCTGAGCGGGTGCCACACTGAGGCTGGAGGGAGCAGCCCCTGTGGCCACCTGGAAAAGACCCTCTTGGACCTATGGTTGGGGAATGACCACGACCTTCTGTAGCCCATGAGATGCTTCCAGAAGTAGCTGGACTTGAGTCTTGGTGCAAGGTGCTACCAACAGCACTGCCCGCCAGGGGAAGCAATTACAGCAGAACGGAGCCAGGGGTGCCCATAAGGGGAAGTGAAGCGGTGCCACAGCCAGGCACAAAAGAAGGCGCTAGCCCTCACCATGAAAACGCGGGCCCAGACAGACAGCAGGTCTGCCAGCAGCCAGGCTCCACAGGAAGGAGTGTGCTCGCACCACTGCCCACCTGCCTGCCAGGAGCAGGCACCAGGCCAGACCACAGTGCCCATGCCCACAGACCTGTCACCCCTCTACCTCTCCACTTCCAGGGTGGGCCCTTCCCTGGAGAAGGAGCAGGGGGCGTGAGACAAGCTGCTTCCCCGAAGCCTTCTTCTACAAGGAAGGACGGATGCCTTTAATACTGTGCGAGTGGAGGGATAATACAGAGCAGTCTCAGCTTCCCAGGTTAACGGTCAAGGTGGGAACCCGCTTGGGAAAGTGTCCAGGGGGAGGTGGAGGGTTTGGACACACAGCGAGGTGGTTGTGAACGGCAGTGAGTGTGCAGTGCACAATGCTCCTTCCCAAAGGCAGGGCTGATTAATGACAAGAGCCCTGCCTTTGGCTTCCTGGGGTCCTTACTGATGATCCTTTTCAAATAGGGCTGAAGGTGCACCTCCCAGTTGTCTGGGTGCAGCATCAACACCCAGCACACAGAGCTGGAAAGGCAGAAGGCACGCCTTGCCCTAAGGCTGCACCGACTACCCCTCAACAGGCGAGAGCATAAGAACCAAGCAGACTGCTCTTAGAACCACGCAGGAGATTCAAACCGTACAGAAGAAGAGGGACAAGCCAACACCTCTGAGCACAGGCCGGGTCTAGGGTGACTGTTGCTGCCCAGGGTTCCCCTGGGTCACTGAGATTCGTGCTGTCATTGAGATTGGAAAGGTCAAGGGGGAGTCCATCAGAGAGGGCCCGCAAGGCTGCACGTCCGCACGTTGACCAAAGCAGCAGGTGGCAGCAGGAGGTTTCCGAAGGCAGACTGAATCCAAGGAAAGAGAGGAGACATCGTGCCACCCTCACTTGATCCCCACGAGTGATGAGTGGCCGAGCCAGGGACGCAGTCTGGGTGGGAAAGAGGCACAGACTGGTTGCACACAGCTTCTGGGAGGGGAGCCCAGTGCAACTGAAGGAGGCACGCCTCTCTGGAGCCTAGATCCCCAGAATTGTTGGGGGAAGGTGGAAAGCCAAAGGCAAGATCAGGCTGGGCTCTCGTGTTTGAAGTCAGTCTGGTGCCACAGGCCTAGATGGACCCCTGAAACTAGCAGGACGCTGGACATGCAAGCAGCTAATGCCTTAGGCCTCAGAAGGTGGTCCTCTGACTTGGGCAGCATCCCCCAGAGGGTGCCTGTGTCCCAGAGGGCTGCACCTGTCCCCAGGGTTTCTCAGTCAGCAGGGCTGAGAGTCACCCAGGAGGTATCAGTGTGACTGGTCTGAGAAGTACCACCTTGGAAAATGCATGGCAAGTGGAATGAACAGAAAAGGGCAAAATGCAAACAGTTCTAACCCCACAGGAAAAGATAAGGCTCTGCCATTTCCCCTGAGATCAGGGTCAGCTGACCTGGCCTGGCTCGTCCAGGTCAGAGGCATTTGTGAACCTGTGATGGTGGTCCTAACATACATCTGGGACTGAGAAACTCCAATTAAGCAGGGGAGAAGAGAACAGAATTTATTTCATTTTTTTAAATGAGGCCAATAGGGAACCAAAATCCTGGCCTCAGTGTCCCCATTTGTCTCTGTGACTCTGTCTCTCTCTCCTCCAGAAAAGCAGTAGAACTGCCACGAGGTACTAGGTGACCCAATGCAGTTGACATGGGCTGGAAGGAGGTGACCTCACAGCATCTCCAAGACTGGAGCAGCGGAAGATGGTGCCTCTTGACGCACAGCACCCCTCCTGACTATCCCTGTTCAGGAAGACGTTAGGAGACCCCCATGGGGTCCTAACCTGAGAGCTGGACCTCTTCCACCCTTAACAGAGAGTATACTCCTGTACATCTGTTATCATGCACTAAAGATTGCTGGGCTGCTTGTGGAATTGTGAGTCTTAGAGTTGGAAAAGCCTTTAACAATGACATGGACTCTACCTTTCTCACTGTAGAATTAAAATCAATCATTCCATATGTCACACTTGATTGCAAAGTTCTTACATGCACAAGTAGGAGATCTAAAGATCCTAAGTTGGATGCTCTGCAGAGAACTGTTAACTGACCAGGCTGGACCACAGGGTCTGAGGCTGTATTCGAATCACATCATGATATTCTCAGCTCATCAACTGGGAGTGACACACTCATGCCAGTTGCCTGTGGTCCTAGGGAGCCTGCAGGAGGCTAGTAGGGAGGTGCGGAATCTCAGCTCCGTCCATGCTACATTTCTGTAAACCTAGAACTTCTCTAACAACCATCTATCAACTAAAAATAAAGGAAATCATTGTTTTGTGTAAATGTAATTTAAGATTTATCTACCTCCTTTTTTGAGTATACAGATCTATACCAAATATCTTCATTTTGAACTTTCTTTTTACTCCCTTAAATTCCAGTATTCCCCATACTTTGACCTTGTGGTATAAATCTGTCATATCCTATGTCAGCAGAAACTTCTGTATAGGATTCTCACCCATCCAACCTTGGGAAATGCCTGTCTACCACAAAACACAAACACACACACACACACACACACACACACAAACTACCATTGTCCCCCATCAAGACAACAGAACGATCCCACAGAAGGAAGCAGGAGAGATCCCAGGGCACCTTCTTCAAGAGACCTACTGACAGTGTATTTGTGATAATTTAAAGAATAAAAAAGCCAACACAGAACCAGAAATGCGTATTAACTGAGTGCAATTTCAGCCTACTCAACGGAAAGACTACTGACATCTGGGGTTTTTTTTTTTAACCATAACACAATGGAGACACAAATCTGTAGAAGATTCCATATTCCGTGCTTGGTGCAGAGTTCTCAGGGGCACAGCAGGGGAGGCACAGATCCAGTCCTCCTCCCAGGTGGAATTCCTGTGCTCAGCATGTCATGGGTTGCTAGTGGTTCCCTGGAGACAGGTGTCTCTGAAGCCCCCCACACGTGGTTCCACCCTCATACTTGTTGCTCAGAGACGTCCTACAACTGCTCCGTCCACCCAAGGACTCAATTGTAGGACCCGAAAGTAAACTGCAGATTTGCTCTTGGCCGAGTAGGCCCCGGGGAGTGAGACAGCAGGGCTGAGAGTTGACTGTATTGTGGATGTCACATAGAAAAATCCAGAATGCCAGGTGGGGGATACGCAATAAGCTTAAACAATGAAAACAAAAGTTAAAAACAAGAACTGATGGATGAAGATTGCTGTTTCATGTCCTGGGAGGAGAAGGCCAGAAAGCCAGGGAGGAGTGAACTCGCAGGTGGAAAACACCAATGCAATGCTTGAGGAGCAGCTCCAAATATTTTCAGAATGTGGAAGAAACTTGCAAGACATTTCTAGGGCTGGAGGAGAGAAATTCGAGGTACCCCAGCCTGTTCACAATCCCACGTCCACACTGCTGGACATTATGGTGGCCAGTGTCTGCAGGGAAGGCCTGCCCAGCCCATCAACGGGAAGAAAGTCTCCTTGAGAAGCGGGCACTGCAGTGGGAGGAATTCCACCAGAGGCGAGGAAGCCAGTCGGGCACAGGCCCCGGGCTCAATGTCTCCTGTGTCTGTCTGTGACAGGGGCCGGGGCATCAGAGTGGGGGCAGGGGTGGCACAATGACTTGCATTGTGGTCCCTATTTCAGGCACATTTTTGCAAAAGTGCAAACTCTGCCGACGAGGATCATCTAAACACAGCAGGATGTCTTCACTTTTTCTTGGAAGGTATTTTCCTCCAGTGTCACGAACCTTAACCGTCTGCTTTTCATTCCACAGTGTGACCTTCCACCCACCGAAAGTGTGCGTGTGCAGTGGGCAGTTTCCCAGGCTCCCTCTGAACTCTCCCCCTCCGACCACTGTCAGTCTGATCTTCTCTGACGTCCTCTTTGTCTTCTCCAGCACTCTAGTAACCTTGCGTCCAGACTGCCACTGTGCTTGGCTTTGATGCTGCCATTTTGATTTGCCCTGAAGTTGAGATCAGAGACCAGGAGGGAGGGAGGAGAGCTGGGCTGTTCACGCTGCCTGGGACGCCCCCTCGCTTGGCTCTCTCCTGTGCTGTGGTTTGCTGTGGGACCACACCACCAACTCTTCACTGTGAGGCAGGTGCCTGACGGAGACACATGAAGCCACCAGAGAGCAGAAGCTCTTAGAGAGCAGGCACCTGTGTCGGCCACAGATCAGCGGTGAGACGTGTGCACACCTTGCCTAGGCAGCACTGAGCATGCTCGGTGGTGGTGGTCCACTGGTGCACAGGGTGGGAAGGGCCTTCTCACAACAGGAGCATCAGAGTCATCTCCCACAACCAGGACCCCGTCCCCATCACAGAAGCCTGTCCTCTGATTCTCCTCCCACTGTCCTCACTGCCCACCCTGCAGTTCAATTCTAAGGGGTTCTTCTCAGCACCCCTTAGAATTAATTTCTCTACCAATTGGCGGGAATGACCCACTACCTTGCCCCCTTTATCCACAACGGGGCAGGCATGTGTTCCATTAGCCGACAGTTCTGACTGAGCCCAGCCCCACAACACCGCAAGGCCATCTTCTGAATGTCGAGGTTGAGTTGGAGTGATACTCACGGGTGCCGGTGTGCGGCTCCCACTGGCCTCTCCTCAGCCTCCCAGGCTCCTTCCTTCCTTTCTCCCCGGTGCTTGGGGCACTGCCTGTGTCTGACCACTTGCAGGTCCAGGTGTGGACCTGACTTCTTGCTGCCTGGGGCAGGAAAGGGACCTGGAAATACAGAACAGCAGCCCTACTGGGGTGACAGCAGGTAGAGGAAACAAGGTGGATCCCAGGCCCTTCATCTCACTCTCTGGAACTCTCTGAGGTGGGTCCTCCCTTTGCATCCTTCAGGAGCTGACTTGGGACCACAGTGCTGCCGGTCAAGAGGCTACAGGGTCTCCTGGGGTTCCAGGCAAAGTTGGGCCTTACTGAGCATGACCGTCGGCCTGCTAGACCTCTTCCCCTCCTCGCTCCCCCATTCTATCCATTCTCACCACCCCACTCTCACCTGGGCTCTGCTGCCTGGAGGAATTGGGCAAAGACTAACAGAGACTGAAGTGTCCTTCCTGAAGGTCACCTCTCGGCTTTGGAGGGCCTCGGGGCATCCTGCAAAATTCCCCAGCAATCTGGAGAAGTGCCTGCTTCTCTGAGCTTCCTGAGTGTCCAGCCTCTGTGGAGCCTGGGGTGGGACAACGTGAGACAAGGCAGAGCCCCTCTGCCACCAGAAGGCAGGTGTCAGTCTCAGCTGGGGAGCAGAGGCAGGGCCCTCTGGCTGGCCTCTTCCTTGGCTGTGCTCTGTGCCAGCAAGGTTGACGTGAGGTCCTGCAAGTCCGAGTGCGGCTAACCTCTTCTTCCAGCACAGCCCAGGACCAGCAGAGACCGCTCTGGCCGTGCCGTCTGCCCAGGCGCAGGGCTCGATCACGGTGGATGAAGGCTGAGTTCCCACTGACCTGGCTGGCACCGTTTGTCCAAGTGCTCGCGGTACTGTGTGCAAAGAAATGCAGACTGACAGAAGAGGACAGCCGGGTGGTGCTCCCAGCCTGGAACTCTGGGCGAGCTGCCTCCGAAGCTCTCTGAACTCCTGTCTTCCCCACCCCGTCCTTCTCTCTTCGAACAAGTCCCTCAGGTCCTTCCTCACGGGCTCAAAGCAGCCAGGTAGTGGGGCTGCTCCTCCCCTGTTCTGCAGGTGGGGCTGCACCTGCCCTCTGTGCACAGAAGCGTCATTTCTAACGTGGGGTCATTGTCCCTGCACTGCGCTCCTTGAACCTAGGACTGTGACGTTGCCGTATCTGTAATGCATGCATTTTTGAAGCATTCTTAATCCTCCATGACGGGCCCTCGGGGATTCACCGTTTAATTCATATCAATTGACTGATCTGAACTGAACCAAGACCGACATTTGGTATGTATTCCTACTGGTGATGTCATCTGTCACTCTTACGGGTTAGTGTCTTGACCATCTGTGGACAGTTGGGGATCCTAAAACCAAGTGTGTCAATCACCCTGGCATCCACAGGGTGATGGCGGTGGCAGCAGCCACGGTCGCCACAGGAAGGTGCTCCACAAAGGGACACCGCCCACCAGCGACTCAGAGCTCTGTCAACTCTCTAACCTGTCTCCTCACCAGATGTGAGCTGCCACACAGAAGTGGACGTCCCGTTGCTATGGAGTGGACTGTGTCCCTCCAAGGCTCACAGCTGAGCTCCTACACCCCAGGGTGGTTGTATCTGAAGGTGGGGCCTCGGGGAGATGATCAGGCTTCAATGGGTCTGAAGGACATTATAAAGAAGTATCTCTCGATCGTGTGGGGATACATCAAGAAGGGAGCTGAGCACAAACAAGGAGGAGATTCCTCCCCATAGCCCACCATGCCAGCCCCTGACCTCACACTTCAGCCTCCAGAACAACCCTGCTGTCCATCAACAAGGGAATGTCCTCTTCCTCTCAGCTTGCCTGCGAGGTTCACCCCCGTCAGAGCATGCAGTGGCCTTCAAACCCTTCTGTACATGAGTGGCATATGTTCTCACAGGGGTGTATCACACCCATATCTATCCATCCATTTGTTGATGGACACTGGGTCCACTGGGTCCTAAGGCTGCTATAACACCCTTGCACAAGTTCCCCTTGAACCCCTGCGTTCAATTCTTTGGGTGTGGGGTTGCTAGGTCACATGTGGATTCTGTGCAATGGGAGGCTCTGAACTTATACTTCCTGTGAGGATGTGTCCCAGAGACCATTAACATCACTCTCAAATTCCTATAATCAACAACTTCTTGCTCTAACACACAGGAAAGGTGGGACCTGAGAACTTTCAGAATTATTAGAAACTGCGTGATCTCATCCCCAACGTCTTCCAGAGCTCCAGCAGATCACCTGTCCTCAGGAATGCATCACCTGGCAAAAGGTCAAGGTGGCGACTTTTCCATACTTGAGCCAGTCCTAGACAAGAACCAGCAGGAGACCTGCACTCCCTGGAAAAGCAACCCTGTCAGTGAGACCAGCCTCCCGCTCTCTTACTCTGTTTCTGTCCAAGGGAAACATGCAAGAGACGTCATAAAGGTGTGATGCAGCCCACCTGACAGTTCCCAGGCCAGCGTATTGGCTTGAATGACTGCCACACCATCAGTGCTAAACCTCCTTGGTCACTTGTCCCCCACCCACGCTTGTCTGAGGGCTGCTTGCTCCTCATTCCTGAGTCAGGCTTGTTGTGTATCTTTGCCGTCAAGGAAGGCTGTGGATGTGTGGGTGGGAGTTCACAAAGGTCTTTCTAGACTTCCTATCGAATTCTTTTTATTGCTAAGTCAGTTCAAAATGAAGGGTCATGCTGAAAGGAAGCCAGAGTTAAAGAGGTAACAAAGAAAATCCACTTAGGGGCTGGGGATAGAGCTCAGTTGGTAGAGTGCCTGCCTCGCAAGCACAAGGCCCTGGGTTCAATCCCCAGTACCACATAAAAAAAAAAAAAAAGAAAAGAAAAAGAAAATCCACTTGCATTCAGATGCACTTATAATATTCACTTTATGAAGTAAAATAAATGGGAAGGAAGCAAGAAGAATTATATCACGAACCAAAACTAGCTTTAAAGCCCAGTGTGTGGCTCTTTACATAAGGGATACATTGTGTCTCATGACCCTAGGACAAGAAAAGAAAGATATGCATTTTCCAGCTCTCCGTGTCTACTTGGGTGACCACTGAGGGGAGCTGCCAGAGTCACAAGGCTGCTTGCAGGAAACTCCTCTGGTATTCATGCAAATGGACCATTAGGTTGCAAAGGGAAAACACGATCCTTACCCAAGGGCCACCTTGAAAAGGTTTGTTAACGGCATGCTGAGTGAGTCCCTCACGTGTTTGGCATGAGCATGTCCCCCACGTGCTTGGCACTTTTTACATGTACACACATGATATTTCTTAGGTCAGCAGACCCCTTCCTGGGGTGAAGGCTCTGCTGGTTCCATGCTGAAAACCCCACCTGACCTGGGCAGCTGTGCATTTCTGGAACTTATTTGACCATAAATCCCTTTGATCAGGAAGCGACTCCCAGGAGCCCACCCGGGAGATGGGCCTCGAGATGTCCTGTGAGAGCAGGACAGGTGGAAATCGTGATGACCCAAACGCCAAACAAATTTTTAATCTGAGCTAAACAAACCAGCAAGGCACAGGAAACAATGAAAAGAGGGCAGGAGCCGAGGCTCCCACAGGGAGAGCTCATTGCAAGGGCCGCCCAGGGACAAGATCTGCGTGTGGATCACACCGCTGCCTGCGCCCAGGGGGGCCTTACTGAGACCACCATCACCCACTTCCACGTTACTCCCAAGACGGGTGAGCCTGGCCCAGGAATGGTCAATAAATTGAGACGCGGGCCAGAAGGGAATGTGGGGACCTGGAGTAAAGCCTCTGTGACCAGCTCCGGGCCCATCGTTCTTTGGTGCTCCGAGAGGCAGCAGACTGCAACGCTCCCTTGTATGGCCTCAGGACTTAGTAGGGGAAACAGCCACCTTAAGCCCTGTGTTTGGTGAGGAGCTTCTTAGCCACAAACGGCCTGTCCAGTGTTTTCTTCCAGGAGCTCTGAAGTTTCAGAGCCTTTCACAGAGGCCTTGATCCATCTTGAGTTGCTTCCTGCACAGAGTGCAAGGCAGGGATCTAGTTCCAGTCTCCGACTTGTGGATATCCAGTTTCCCAGCACCGTCTGTTGAAGATGCTGTCCTGTCTCCAACGTGTTTTGGTGTCATTGTCAAAACTCAGGTGACTGTGATGAGGTGGGCTGGCCTCTGCCTCCATCCTGCTCCGCTGGTCTGCACGTCTGCTTTAGCAGTGCCATTCTGTTCTCCTCCCCGTAGCTCCACAGGGTGTCCGAAGTCAGGTATCCTGATGCCCCAGCTTCTCCCTTTTTGCCCAGAATGTCTTTCGCTATCTGAAGTCCTTTGCACTTCCACATGACATTGAGGATGGCTTTCTCCTTCCGTGAAGAATGTCCCTGGTGCTTTGATGGTGACTGCGTCGGATTGCAGATTGCTTTGGGAGTACAGACATTTTAACAATATTCACCCTCCTAATCCTTAACATAGGAGCCCTTTCCATCCTCTAGTGTCTTCTTCAATTTCTCTTTAGTATTTTCAAAATTCATTGTACAATTCTCTCATCTCTTGTTCAGGTTTATTGCAGTGATATTGGCAATGATCAAAATATAGAATCAGCCTAGGAAAAAGCAACAGATGAATGGGCAAAGAAAATGTGGTTTACACACATTAAGGAGTATTACTCAGCCAGAAAGAAGAATGAAATCATCTCATTTTCAGGAAAATGGATGAAATTGGAGGACATAACATGAAGTAAAATAAGCCAGACTCAAAAAGACAAGTATGATATGTTTTCACTAATGTAGAAACTTAAAGAAGGTAAACATAATAAAAACTAAACGAGTACCCAAGGGAGATGGGAAGCGTTTTCTCTCTCTTTCTCTCCTCCTGTCTCTTCTGGCCTGCATGTTTGTGCAGGGAGAGTCATACCTACTCGGTCAAGGTGGCATGATCCTCCCCTTGAGCCGCAGCAGCTCTCTGCCACCCTGGGCACAGAGAAGCTGGTTTGCCCTGATGATGTCACTAAGCTCTCCCAAGCTGAGCTACTGCCCTGAGGTTGAGTCGTCCACTCTGTTTGGATAAGGCGTGGACCCCTTGGCTGCAGGTAAGTTGAGTTCCCAGCATGACAGATGGCAGAGGGCAGAGGGACCTAGAAGAGCAGAGAGAGGACGCGTATGTTTTGCGTTGACCCCAGTTCCTCGGGGATGAGAGGGGTCACTGGCACACCAGGAGACACTGAGGGGTCAGAGAGCACCACTGACGGGCAGGGTGGCTCTGGCTGTCATGCTCCCCACCAGGAGCAGCTCGGGCAGGTGCAGTTCACTCCGAGATCTGTTGCTGGTAGTCATGTGAAGCCTTGACGTGCTGCCCATGCTGACTGCCTCACATCCTCAGAGTCTCCTCCTGGTGCAGCCACGCATCATGGGCAGGGTGTTAGAAGGTAGTGAGGGGCAGATGGACCCGAATGCTCTCAAACCTCACGGCGGAGCACCCACATTCCAGCCCCTGATGCCACGTGCGTGAGAACACCTGGCAAGACGGTGACGCTGCACAAAGCCCACCATCCGTCCCTGCTGCCCTGTCCTGGCAACGGGCAGAGGATAGGCAGGGTGGACTGAGATGGGAGAAGAGAGTGAAGGAAGCACACATTCAGTGGCTTCAGCCATTTCCTAGGGCTCCAGAGGCCGACGCTGTTCCTTCCTCTGTGATTTCAGAATATCACTGACCCCTTTATTTCCCAAAATAAATTCATCTTCTTCACCCTCGTTGCTTCATGTGTGGATGACCGTCTGCATTCTGGGGCTGAGTTTGAGTCTCCTAACCTGCAAGTGACATAAACCAGTCTGTCCTTATCTCTGTTCCTGGAAGACGCATATCTGGCTTAAGAATGACAGACGTGTGTCTCTCTCTGGAGAGAGAATCCAGGTAACAGTGGGGGTCAGATGGCATTTACTGGATTTTCTGAGGCTGCTTCTTCTTAAGCTCTGACTGCAGCCTCACCCCTGGCACACGGTGGCCATGCCCTCATCCACGATGATATCACCAGTGCTCCAGCCATTGCACCCCCTCTCTCCAGCCAGCAAGAAGGAGAAATGAGAAATGGAAATGTCTCCTCTTCAAAGATGTCACCTAGATGGTGAACATTCAGCTTCTGCTTATATTGCACTAGCTAGGACTGCTCTCTTGACCTCAGCAAGCATCAACAGAAAAATTGGAAAATGTCGCCTTTCTTTGTGGTTCTCACATGGCCAAAGAAGATCAAAAGTTAGAGGTCCAACTCAGGAGCAAGGAGACCAGCTAGTGGAAGGTATATTCATGCCAGAACTTATTTCTTATGATATGAGAAGATTATTCAAGTAATATCAGGAGTGACGTTTATCATTCGTACAAGTTCTTGTGACATTCCAGTGTTACTTGGGACCAAGACTTGACACTCCTTTTTTATTTTCTGATACCTGAACCACCTATAAAAATATCCCTGAATGCAGCCCTCATTCCAGTCTGCCTCCCACCATTGCTCTGTCCAGGTAGTGCTTCCATTTTCCAGTGCTTATCTTGGACTGGACGAGTCTGTGGAGCAACCTGCCCGGGGCCCTCCTTTGGGAAGACTTCTCACCAGATCACAGGCCTGTCCCTAGCGTTCAGTCCCACAGGCCATGGGCCTTCCTCACCCCTGGAAAACCCAGAGGCTGGCTGACTCCAGCTGCTGCCCTCATGTCAGGGAGCAGGCCAGCCTCCTGATCAGCAGTCTTCCTGACCACAACCCCTCTGGGCAGCCCCACTGTGACAGGGGTGTGAGGACCTTCGCATGGACTATTCGTCTTCTTAGAGACTCTAGAAGTAGGTCTGATGATTAGCCCACCACGATTTTACAGGTGGAGCTGGTGCTTGGAGACAGTAAGTCCCCTGTCCGGGTTCACACAGGCTGTTGGCAGCGAGGGTGTGGAAACTGACCACTGACTGGGCAAGGCATCTTAGTGCCACGGTTCTAGGCACAACCTGTGTGGAGCTGCAGACCAGGTAGAGCCGGAACCCACGTCCTTGAGGCCGAGTTAGACAGAAATGTGTTTTGGAGGAGTCAGTGGCAATGCTGCAGATTGTGCTTATACTAAATTCTCTGGTGTCATGGCCAAGCCAAGTGATCCTGGCTTCAAATGGAACTCACTAGTTTTCTTTCTGCTATATTTTTTCAAATTCAAATATGAATTTGTTCCTATGACTTCTGTGTTCAGACCCCCATCTATTTTCACCACAAAGATGCGTTTTTGTTTGAAAGCTTCCACACTCCCTGAGTCTTTTCCTGGAAGTGGTGGTAACCAATGCTGGTTGGGTTCCGTCTTTGTTGCACAACATCTGACTCAATGCACTGCATTCCAAAGGAGAACTGGCGCCCTGGGACAAAGAAAGCTGATGGATGACACATCAGGGGGAGGAGCCTTTCCTGGCTTCTTTTTTTTTCCGCCCTCCTCACCCTTTACTTCTCTGCCATCTTTATTTTCTTTTCTTCTTTTTTCCATTACTGATAAGGTCTTGCCTACATTCCTAGGGAAACAATGATATGAAAGAGAACAGCTCTTCTAGTGAAAACCGCAATTACAAATAGCATCTTGAAATTGCTTAACGGTTTTTAATGCTGCACTCTTTGGCTGCTTCCCCTGGGGTTCCGACTTTCAGCAATGTAAAATGAGGAGGAAAGGCATTGATTTCAGGTGCAGATTAGGATGTTGGTTGAAAGAAATTGTATACTTTGCCCAAGTTCCATCTGCAGACAGTCTTAGTCTACCCCACTCCACTCTCCATACATAGCACAGAACTTCCATCAGTGAACCTGACCTTCACATCTACCTCCTCACTTTATCGCCAGTTACTTAGGAAAGGCTCAAAGAAGAAGTGGGAATGTTTTCCCAGATGCTGTTGATAGTATTTTGTTTGTTTGTTTTAATGGGAGAAACATGTCCTTGAGGTTTCAATGATTGCAGAAGTAAATTTCAGTTGAACTTCTAGACCTCCTCCATGAGGGAAGAACAATACCCTGCAGAAAAATTCTACCAGTGATTCCCACCAGATCCAGGTTTAATAGGGGTCAGACTCTGTGTCAGACTTTCTGGTTGTGCAGCCCCACATGCTGGGTTGATAATTCCCCCAGAACATCTGGTCCCTACCCGAGACACAGGAAGTGTATCAGTAGATAATTGATAGCTCTATGGTGGGTTTTTGCTATTCCATTGCAAATTAGAAGAACAAAAAGACCTGGATCTATAAGTGTAGATATGGAGTGCACCTGTAGTCAAGTGTTGGGATGTTAAGAGGAAAACTGTGGGCCTCGAGAGTCAGTGGACCTCAGTGGTCCAAGGTTTCCATGTTGCCAATTAAGAACCGCAGGGGTAAATGGCTCGTTCAAGATGCAAAGAAGGTCACCACGGACGGCCCTCAGAGCCAGCTGGCTATGTGGTGTTCATCCTGGTTGATTGGCTCTCTGTCCTCAACAGAGAGTGGACTGACAAGTACAAGGACTCACAGGGGTTCTGATAAAGGGAAGAGACACCAACACTACTGTAAGTGATAATCCTGGTTTGACATTGGTCCTTGAACCGCTGTGCTTCTCCTGGATGGCCAGGGGTTAGAAACCATCACAATCTGGAAGGAGGGACAGCCGATTGGGTAAGAGAGAGGTTGGTGGAGTTCCAATGGACAGGTCCACAACAACATCCCTAAGTCTTCCCAGTGCTGGACCTCCCACGACCCTTAGCACCCCTGACACCAAGGTGAGACTCTCAGAAATCCTGCTTGCCCCTCCCGGTGGAGAGCCCTTGCTGTGACTCACCAGCGGGAGCAGAGAGGTGGCTCCGGGTCCTTGGCTAACGTGGATCCAGAAATCCGTCCTGCCTCATAGATGCAGGTCAGGCAGGGCCTGGATATTGGATGTATTTTCTGTGCAGTATGCAATTTGTTTTTGTTCCCTTCCAACACCAATTTCTTACACTAGATTCCTTGATGCCTATGACCCCCAGAAGGACCTTGAAGAGCAGATAGCATTCCACTCCAGCTTCCCTCCGGCCTGGCCTGAAGTGTGTGGACATGCATGTCAGTCACCTTCTTTGGGGGAATTTTTCATGGTTTTGTTTCTTTTTCAGTCAGCCCACTTTCCCAAGAAATGCTCTAAAATTGTATTTACACACATCAAGAATTCCTATAGCAGGTGTTTTGAACCAAATTTAATGATTTTATTTTCATTTCTTTGTATTATTCTGGTTTTCTATGATTTTCCACATTACATGTTTGCCAAAACTGATGCTGGAATTCAACGATCAAAGGGGAAAAGAAAACCTGGATCTGAGTCTCTCAGGGAGTCACGGCCAATGTGAGCGCAGAGCCCTGCTTTCCCAGGGCCAGAGGCCCCGTGGCACCCACCTCGCCTACCTGAGCCCGGGCTCTCCTACCAGCTGTGTCTGGGCCTCTATACACATTTTTCCAGACTGTTCTCCTACTGCAAGTGTGCAAGAGCATGTGCACGCCCATGTGTGCACACACACAGACACACACACACCCTTTTTCCAAAGAAGCATCCATCACAGAACTTGGTCTACTTGTTGGTGGATTTGAGTCTGGAAGGCCCTGCTCTAAGCCCTAGCTCCCTGGGGAGCTTCCTTTGGCAAACAGCTTTCTCTCCTTGAGACAGACTTTCACTCATAGTCTCCTTCCACTCCTTCCTCGTTTCTGAGTCCACTGGTGCCACACAGTGCTGGTCCACGTTCTGACAAGTTCACACACCCTACAACAGCTGCTCACTGCTGTCTCCATCCCCTTTTTTCCCCTCCTCCCCCAACTCCCTTCCTCTCTTGGTCTTCCATCCATTCATTTATTGGTTTTTAATTGGTGCATTATAGTTATACATAAAGGTGGAATTGACTAACAAATTTAAGCTTGCACATAGCCTAATTTGCTTAATTTGGTTCCTCAGACCCCCTCACCCTCCCTCTCCCTCCCTCCCCCTCCCCCTCCCTTCCTCCCCCTCAGTCTCCCTCACTCCCCTCCCCCCTCCCCCTCCCTCCCTCTTCCACCTCCCCCTCTCTCCCCCTCCCTCGCTCCTCTCCCTCACTCCCCTTCTGCTCTCCTGTTCTCCCTCTCTCTTTGTGAGATCCTCTTTCTTTTCTCTCTACCTTCTAGATATGAGAGAAAGCATTTTGTCCTTGACTTTCTGAACCTGGCTTATTTCACTTAGCACAATGTTCTCCAGCTCCATGCAGTTGCCTGCAAATGACATAGTTCCATTCTTTATGGCTGAATAAACTCCATTGTGTGCATATACCACATGTTCCTTATCCATTCTTTCATTAATTTAAGCAAAGTCTGGTTTAGTAATTTGGCTATTGGGAATTGTGCTGCTGTGAATGTGGGTACACATGTATCATTATAGTGTGCTGCCTTTAATTTGTTAGGGTAAATAGGCTATGTGAATAGGAGTGGAATAGGTGGGACGCACAACCTCTCCATTCCTCGTCTTTTGAGGAAGCTCCATAAGAATTCCCATAGTGGTTGAACTGATTTACAGTTTCACCAACAGTGTGAAAGTGTTCCCTTTCTCTAATTCTCTCCAGGATTTATCACTGTGTGTGTTCTTGGTGGCTGCCATTCTAACTGAACTACAATGAAATTACAGTGTTGCTTTGATTTTCATTTCCCTGATTGCTAATGATGTAATTTTTCATACACTCGTTGGTCATTAGCATGTCTTTCTTTGACAAGTGTTTGTTTCATTTCTTTGCCCATTTATTAATTGGATTATTTAATTTTCTGATGTTAAGTTTTTTTATTTCTTTATATATTCTGGATATTAATTCTCTATTAGAAGAGTAGAGAGCAATTTCTTTCCATTGTCTAGGTTTTCTCTTCATATATGTAATTACTTCCTTTTTGAGGAGAATTTCTTTTATTTGATGTCATTCTACATGTTAACCTTTGGCAGTGTTTCCTGAGCTTTATGAGTCCTATTGGGAAGTCATTGTCTCCATCTATATGTTGGAGTAGTCGCCCTACAATTTCTTCTAGGAATCGTACAGTTTCTGATCTAATTCCTAGGTTGTTTATTCATTTTGAGTTGAATTTTGTTCAGGGTGCCTAGTCTCATTCTTCTACATGTGCATAACCAGTCTTCCAGGCACTGTTTTTTGAAAAGGCTATGCTTTCTCCAATGCACACTTTGGATTCCTTTGTCAAGGATCAGATGGCTGTGTCTGCATGGGCTTGTCTCTGTGTCTTCTATCCTGTACCATTGGTCTTGTCTCTGTTTCTATGCCGTGCCATGCAGGTTTTGTTACTATAGCTCTCTGCTATTATGGTACATCAGGTATTGTGATGCCTCCAGCATTGATTATTTGGCTTAGTATTTCTTTGGCTATTCTTGGTCTTTTATTCTTCCAAATGAATTTTGGATGGTTTTTCTAGTTCTGAGAAGAATGTTGTGGGAAATTGATGGGGATTGCACTGAATCTGTGTATTGCTTTTGGTAGTATGACCATTTTAACAATATTCATTCTGCCTATTCATGAACATGGAAGATCTTTCCATCTTCCTGTGTCTTTTTCAATTTCCTTCTTCAATATTCTATAGTTTTCATTGTAGAAGTTTTCCACTACTTTGGTGAGATTTATTCCTAGATAGTCTTTTAGACAATTGGGGATAGAATTGTTTTCCTGATTTCTCAGCAGATTCATTATTGTCGTATAGAAAACCTACAAATTTTTGTGTGTTGATCTTGTAGCCTGCAGTTTTGCTGAGTTTATTTATTAGATCCAGCAGTATTCTGGTGAAGCTTTTCAGATTTTCTAAGTATAGAATCATCATCTGCAAACAGTAATAATAGACTTCTTCCTTTCCTATTTTTATCCCTGTTATTTCCTTCTCTTGCCTAAATGCTCTAGCTAGAATTTCTATACTGTATTGAATAGGAGTGGTAAGAGTGAATGTCCTCATCCTGTTATTAATTTTAAAGAAAACTCTCTCCATTTTTCCCCATTCACTGTGATGTTGACTTTGGTTTTGTGATATGTAACCTTTATGAGGTTGAGTTAAGTTCCTTCACTTCCTAGTTTATTAAGTGTTTTTTGCATGAATGGGAGCTAAATTTTTTCAGGGCTTTCTGTGCATCTATAGAGATGACTATGTGATTTTTATCCTTAAGGCTATTCATGTGGTGAATTTTATTTATAAATTTGCATGTGGTAATACATCCTTGCATCCCTGGGATAAAAGCAACTTGGAAATGATATGCAGTCTTCTTAATATGTATTTGAATATAATTTTCTGGTATTCCATTAAGGATTGTTGCAGCTAAGTTCATCAAGGATATTGATCTGTAGTTTTCTTTCCTGATTGTGGTGTATATGTGATATTGGACTCATAGAATGAACTTGGAGTGTTCCATCCTTCTCTATCTCATATAATATTTTGAGGGGCTTTGGCATTGGTTCTTTGAACATCAGGTAGAATTCACCTGATAATTCTTGCAGTACTGGTCTTTGCTGAAAGGCTTTTTATTACTACTTTATCTTATTGCTAATCATTGGTCTGTTTATGTATTCTATGTCCTCTTGCTTCAACTTTTGCAAGTCCTATGTATCTAGAAATATATTCATTTCTTTTAGGTTTTTCAGTTTATGGAAGTATAAGTTTTCAAAGTACTCCCTAATTATCTTGTGGATTTCTATAAATGTCTGTGGAGATTTTTCCTTTTATTTTTTAATTCTATTTAAAAGGTCTTATCTCTTCTTCTTTTGGTTAGTTTCGCTAAAACTTAACAACATTGTTCATCTTTTAAAAGAAAAATCTTTGATTCATTGAGTCTTTGTATTTTTTTTATAAATTCTATATGTCATTGATTTTGACTCTGATGTTAAATATTTCCTTCTTTCTACTGGCTTGGAGTTTGATTTGCTCTTGTTTTTCAAGAGCTTTAAGATGCATAATTAGGTTGTTGATTTAGGATCATTCTGACTTTCTTATGTAAACACTCATAGCTACAAACTTTCCTTCTAAAATTGTTTTTATTGTATCACAAAAGTTATGATATGTGGTATTCCTATTCTTATTTTATTCTAGGAAATTTAAACTTTTTCCCCTGATTTCTTGTATCACCCTTTCATCACTCAAAAGTGTCTTGTTCATTCTTCACATGTTTATAAATTTTTTGCTTTTGATTTTTTTTGGTGTTGTTTTCTAATTTTGATTTATTATGATCAGAGAAGATAAAAAGAATTATATTAAAAAATTTGTACTTTCTGAGAGTTGATTTGTGAGCTAGAATATGATCTACTCTGAAGAAGGTTCAATGAGAAGCTGAGAGTAAAGTGTGTTTGACAGTTGTTGGATGAACTATCTATAGGTATTTGTTAATTCCATTTGACTTGTAATATTTTTAGATCCAAAAACCTTTTGTAAATTATTAGTGAAAGAGATGTGTTGAAATCACTCTGTATTGTTGTTCTGGGGTCTGAATATTTAATTTGCAAGTGTCTCTTTTATGTAATTAGGTAACCAACACATAAAACATAAACACCATCTGTCATTATGTCTTCTTGTTGGATTATTCCCTTTACCAGCACAAAGTTTCATTTTTGTCTCTTCCAATTAATTTTGGTTAGACCTCTGTTTTTTTGCGTATGTTCCTTTTTAGTTCCATTTTCATGGTATATCAATTTCCATCCTTTCACTTTTAACCTTTGGATGAGTCACTTGCAAACAAAATATACTTGGGCTTTGGGAGTCTCGTGAAGGAAGTCAGGTCCTAAGCCAACATGGTGAACATTCGGGCCTACTTTTTCTTCTATTTGGCGAGGGTCTCTGGCCTAGTGCCTAAGTCCTTTATCCACAGTGAGTTGAGTTTCAGGCTCCTGCAGGTTATGAAAGGTTTAATTTCATTTGTTACATGTGAATTTAGAATTTTACCAGCACCATTTATTGAATAGGCTATCTTTTCTCCAGTGAAGGTTTTTGGCACCTTTGTCTACTATGAGACACCTGTAATTATGTGGGTTTGTCCCTGTGACTTCTATATTGTATCATTGGTCTATGTGTTTGTTTTGGTACCAATACCATGCCATTTTTGTTACTATGGCTCTGTAGGACAGTTGAAGGTATTGTGATAACTCCTGCTTCACTTTTCTTACTAGGGATTGCTTTGGCTATTCTGCATTTATAATGGAATATTACTCAGTCATAAAGAAGAATGACATTTTGGCATTTGCCAGTAAATGCATAGAGCTGGAGAATATCATACTAAGCAAAATAAGCCAATTCCCAAAAAACAAAAGCCAAATGTTTGCTCTGATATGCAGATGATAATTCATAATGAGGGGGTGGTGGCCAGGGAAGAATAGAGTTACTTTAGATTAGGTAGAGGGGACTGAGGAAGGGGAGGGGGTTTGGGGATAGGAAGGATTGTAGAATGAATCAGACATTATTACCCTGTGTATGTATGTAAATATATGACCAGCAGGATACTACATCATGTACAACCAGAAGAATGAGAAATTATACTCCATTATGTATGATGTATCAAAATGCACTCTACCATCATGTAAACGAAAACAAATTTACATGTATATAGCTGGGTCTTGATTTTTAAATCATTTTGTTTGCCTTTGTCTTTTAATTGGAGAAATTGGGACAATTTACACTTACTATTATTACAGAGAGATTTTTTTATTAATTCCTGTCATTTGATTTATTCCCAATTTATCATTTCATCTTCTTCCTCTTTTGCTTAGTTACTCTTCAAATGAGATTTGTTCAGATGTGAGATCTGAGGTTTGTGAGTTCTCCTATGTGAAGAAATTTTCTTTAATTATTTTCTCTAGTGCCAACTCAGTTCTTGTGAACTTTTTTTTATTTCTGCTTTTCATGAAAGGTTTTTATTTCTTCTTTGATGCTGAAGATTAACCTCGCTGAATACATCAATCTTGGTTGATAGTTATTTTCTTTCAGGGTTTGGAATATAGCATTCCAAGCCCTCATGGATTTTAGAGTTTGTGCTAAGAAATAGAAAGTAATTATAATCAACTTGCCTCTAAATGCAAACTATGGTTTTCTCTTAAGGCTTTTAAGATTCTATTATTCAATTTCTTTCTTTAGTGTTCTATAGTTTTCATTGTAGAGGTCTTTCACCTCTTTCGTTAGATTGATTCCCAAGTATTTTATTTTATTTTATTTTATTTTATTTTATTTTATTTTATTTTATTTTATTTTATTTTATTTCAGGCTATTGTGAATGGAGTGGTTTTCCTAATTTCTCTTTCAGAGGATTCATCACTTATGAATAGAAATGTATTAGATTTAAGGGTATTGATTTTATATCCTTCTACTTTGCTGAATTCATTTATTAGTTCTAGAAGGTTTCTAGTGGAGTTTTTTGGATCCTCTAAATAAAGGATCATGTCATTTGCAAATAGTGACAGCTTGAGTTCCTCTTTTCCTATTCATATCCCTTTAATTTCTTTGGTCTGTCTAATTGCTCTGGCTAGTGTTTCAAGGATGATGTTGGACAGAAGTGGTGAAAGAGGGCATCCCTGCCTTGCTCCAGTTTTTAGAGGGAATGCTTTCAGTTTTTCTCCATTTAGAATGATGGTAGCTGTGGGCTTAGCATAGATAGCCTTTACAACTTTGAGGTATGTTCCTACTATCCCTATTTTTTCCAGTGTTTTAAACATGAAGGGGTGCTGTATTTTATCAAATGCTTTCTCAGCATCTATTTAAAAAAATCATATGATTCTTAACTTTAAGTCTATTGATGTGATGAATCACGTTTATTGATTTCCGGATGTTGAACCAACCTTGCATCCCTGGGATAAACTCCACTTGACCATGGTGCACTATCTTTTTAATATGTTTTTGTATGTAATTTGCCAGAATTTTGTTAAGGATTTTTGCATCTATGCTCATCAGTGATATTGGTCTAAAATTTTCTTTCCTTCATGTATTTCTGTCTGGTTTTGGTATCAGAGTGATACTAGCAAAATAGAATTAGTTAGCAAGGGTTCCTCCTTTTATATTTCCTGGAATAATTCAGCTGAGAATCCATCTGGTCCTGGGTTTGTCTTGGTTGGTAGACTTTTGATGCCTTCTTCTATTTCAGTGCTTGAAATTGATCTGTTTAAGTTATTTTTGTCTTCCTGCTTCCATTTAGGAGGATCATATGTCTCTAAAAATTTGTCAATGTATTTGATATTTTCTATTTTGTTGGAGCATAGATTTTCAAACTAGCTTCTAATTGTGTTATATATTTCAGTGGTGTCTGTTGGGATCTTTCCTTCTTCATCTTGAATTCTAGTAATTTGAGTTTTTTATCTCCTTCTCTTCATTAGTGTGGCTAAGGGTTTATCGATTTTATTTACTTTTTTAAAGAACCAACTTTTTGTTTTGTCAATTTTTTGAATTGTTTCTCTTGTTTCAATTTCATTGATTTTGGCTCTGATTTTAATTATTTTCTGTCTTCTACTACTTTTGGTGTTGTTCTGTTCTTCTTTTTCTAGATCTTCGAGATGTAATGTTAGGTCATTTAGATGTTGACTTCTTATTTTTTTAATGTATGAGCTCAATGCAATGAAGTTTCCTGTTGGTACTGCTTTGAGAGTGTCCCAGAGATTTTGATATGTTGTGTTGTTGTTCTCGTTTACCTCTAAGAATTTTTTTATTTCCTCTCTGATGTCTTCAGTTATCACTGCATCATTCAATAGCATATTATTTAGTCTCCAGATGTAGGAATAGTTTTTTTTTTTTATTTTATCATTGATTTCTAATTGCATTCCATTATGGTCTGATACAATACAAGGAAGTATCTCCTTTTTTGTATCTATTAATAACTTCTTTGTGGCATAGTATATGGTATATGGTCTATTTTGGAGTAGGATCCATGAACTGCTGAGAAGAAAGTGTATTCGCTTGACGAAGGATGAAATACTCTATACAGGTGCATTAAGTCTATATCATTGAGGAAAACCTTAGAAGATGGAAAGATCTCCCATGTTCTTGGATAGGTAGCATTAATATTGTCAAAATGGCCATTCTTACCAAAGGCATTATATAGATTCAATGCACTTCCAATTAAAATTCCAGTGACATCACTCATAGATAGAGATAAGGCAATCATGAACTTCATCTGGAAGAATAAGAGACCTCGGATAGCCAAAACAATCCTGGCAGGAAGAGGGAAGCAGGAGGTGTCACAGTACCAGACCTTAAACTATACTACAGAGCAATAGTAACAAAATGGCATGGTACTGGCACCAAAATAGACAGGCAGACCAAGGGTACAGAATAGAAGACACAGAGACAAACCCATAAAAAAGCAGTTGCCTCATACTAGACAAAGGAGCCAAAAACATACAATGGAGAAAAGATAGCCTGTTCAACAAATGGTGCTGAGAAAACTGGAAATCCATATGTAGTGAAATAAAATTAAACCTCTATCTCTCACCCTGCACAAAACTCAAAATGGATCAAGACTTAGGAATTAGACCAGAGACTCTGCACCAAATAGAAGACAAAGTAGGCCCAAATCTCCGTCATGTTGGCTTAGGATCAGACTTCCTTAATAAGACTTCCAAAACACAAGAAATCAAAGCAAGAATCAATAAATGGGATGGATTCAAACTAAAAGGCTTTTTGTCAGCAAAGGGTACAATCAATACCTACAATACGTACAATACCAAAGAGAACCTACAGAGTGGGAGAAAATCTTTTCCATATGCACTTCAGATAGAGCACTAATCTCCAAAATTTACAAAGAACTTACAAAACTTTACACCAAAAATACAAAGAACCCAATCAAAAAATGGGCCAAGGAACTGGACACTTTACAGAAGAAGATATACAGGCAATCAATAAATATATGAAAAAGTGCTCAATATCTCTAGTAATGAGAGAAATGCAAATTAAAACAATTCTAAGATTTCATCTTACTCCAATTAGAATGGCTACTACCAAGAACACAAACAATAATAGATGTGGCGTGAATGTGGGGAAAAAGGCACACTTTTACATTGCTGGAGGAGTTGCAAATCGGTACAGTCACTCTGGAAAGCAGTGTGGAGATTCCTCAGAAAACTTGAAATGGACCCACCTTTTGACTCAGTTATTCCACTCTTCGGTTTACACCAAAAGGATTTAAAATTAGCATACTACAGTAATGTAGCCACATCAATGTTTATAACAGCTCAATTTATAATAGCTAGACTATGGAAACAACTTAGATGTCCATCAACAGATGAATGGATAAAGAAACCATGGTAAGATACACAATGGAATATTATTCAGCCATAAAGAAGATGAATATGATGGCATTTGCAGATAAATTGATGCAATTGGAGAATATCATGCTAAGTGAAATAAGTCAATACCAAAAACCAAGGGCTGAATGTTTTCCCTGATAAGTGGATGATGATATATAATCAGGTTGGGAGTAGGAGGTGAGAGAAGAATGGAGGAACTTTAGATTACATAGAGTGAAATGAGAAGGAGGGAGCAGAGTATGAAAAATGGTGTAATGAAACAGATATCATTACCCTATGTACATGTATGATTACATGAATGGCATGAATCTACCACATGCACAACCATAGAAATGAAAATTGTAACCCATTTGTGTTCAATGAACCAAAATTAAATTTGTAAAAATAAAAAATAAATTAACTAATTAATAAAAAAAGATTATATTCTTGTTCTGTATGTTAAGCAGGTTAATTATAATCAAGGAGAGGTTCTTTCATTAGTATTTTCTATTTGGGGTTTTGAATGATTTCTGTATTTGTATGTCAATCTCATTCTCAAGGTTTAGAAAATTTTCTGTTATTATTTCCCTGAATACATTATCCTGCCATTATCCTGCATCTCCTGACCCTCTTCAATTCCAGTGGTTCTTAAATTTGGTCTCTTAATGTTGTTCCAGAAGGTTTTTGACTTTTTGTATTTTGTTCTTATTTACTTGTCTTCTTTTTTTAATATTGTCTGAAAGTTCCAGGTTGTCACTTTGTTTTCCAGTTCTGAGATTCTGTCTTCAGTATGTTTTGGTCTACTAGAGAGACTTTAAATTGAATATTTTATTTGATTTGTTGTGTACTGCATTTCCAAGATCTCTGTTTGGTTCTTTTTCAATATATGTGTTGATCTCCTTATTGAATTTCTCATTAATATCCTGTACTGACTTCCATAATTCACTCAGTTATATTTCTGTGTTCTCTTACAATTCATTGATCAGTTTTATAATCATTACTTTGAATTCTTTTCCTGGTATTTCATCCATTTCAATATCTTTTTTCCATTTACATTTTTTATTGGTTCTTTTTAATTATATATGAACATTAGAATTAATTTTGATAGAATCTTACAAGCATGGGATATATCTTATTCGAATTCAGATCCCATTCTAGAGGATGTAGATGATGGTGGGATTCACTACGGTGTATTCATCTACATACACAGGAAAGCTTTTTGGATTCATTCCACTGACTTTCATTTTTTCTATCCCCCTTCATTCCCTTCATTCCCTTTTGTCTAATATACTGATTATCTATCTATTGTTCCTTTCTCTCTCCTTTATCTTTAAAGTTAGTTGTTGGTGAATTTTGAAATTTAGGAAGAGTAATTATTACCATTTTTTTTCATTTTCCTTGTATTCCTTAGATGGTTTTTAAGCATCTGTGGGGATGGATTTTTCTTCCATTCTTATGTTTGAACCTTTTTAGGACCCAGTGTCCTCTTGCAAAGTTGTCCTAGAATGCTATATTGAGGAATCTTCGGGTCTTTTTCACATCAAGCTTGGAGGAGCAAGGCAAGCCTGAGGTTTGATGATACCCTTCAAGCATCAAGCCCACCTGTCCAGGTGCTCTCCTATTTTACTGAGAGAATATCCCATTAGCAGCACCCCTTTCTCACCCTGTGAGACCCACAGCAGGGTGATCCACGCAGAAAGGCCTGGGTTGGGACCTCTGACCTGTGTGCACTCCCAGGACCAGGAAGTACGATTCCCCAGGTATCCTTTCCTGTCAAACTTCTTTCTTGATATTTTATCTCTTCTTTTTGTAATTGCTAGGATAAGAGATTCCTTCTGCTCATCAGTTTAACAAAATGGAATCAGACCAAAAGCTCTGAGATCAAGTACTGCACTTGTCACTAACTGAATGCTAAACAATTGCTCCCTGGTTTGTGGTGTTAAGGTTTCCTCCTTATGGATGGAAAACAGCAGCCAATTAAAAGAGCCGATGTGCAACTTACATGAAATAGCACCAGCAATAAGCAGCTGTCCACAGTTTGGCCACATCTGAGCTCTCTGGAAGATTCTCACAGTGCTGCTTGAATTTGGTCGTGAATTTCTTTCACTTCTTTCCCAAATCTGACTCTGGACTTGTAGGAGGGGAACAGAATCATCTCCTCTAACCCAGGTCTGTGGTTAAAGTCTCTGTGTTGGTACCATTCAGAACTGTTTTCCATGTAACCTGACTTCTTGTCCTCAATCCTGCCTCTCTTCAGAGACTAAATCCTAGACAGCTGGTGACAAAGAGGGACAAAGAATGCTTCCGACTTTGCAGCGTGAAAGGAGAAACAGGCCAAATTCCTGCATAAAGCCTGTGCCTAGCATTGGTGTTTGACCAGAAGGCAGTGGGGCTGAGCCAAGAAATTAAATGAAGGACTGATAAAGCACAGCTCTCATGCCTATTGCATTTAGAAATTGGCCACCGCACTCTTCTTGTATTAGCACAGCCGAGCCTGTGACAATTATTAGCCTTATGTGGCTAAAGAAGGTGGAGTGACGTGCCTGGGCCACACAGGCAGTGGTCTGTGGCCTCCATGCTCCTGCCTGCTGCTCTGGACTATCCCTGTGCTCCAGAACAAACCTGCTCTTTATCACTTTGATACAAGCACTGCATCGGTCAGCTTCCTCTGCTGTGACAAAGACCTGAGATAAGTCAACTGTAAAGGAGGAAATAGTTTGGCTCATGGCTGCAGAGGTTTCAGCCTATGATCCCTTGAATCCATTGTCCTTGGCCTGTGGCAAGGCAGAGCTCAGGGTGGGAATGTTTGGCAGAGATAACCACTCACCTCATGGCAGTCAGAAAGGAAAGAGGACAGGACAGACTGCAATCTGAACCCACTTCAAGAGCACATTCCTAACGACCTAACTTCCTCTCAGAAGGCCCCGCCTCCCTAGGGTTCCACTCCCTCCTGCAGTACCATGGCCGGGATGAAGCCATAGCACAGGGCCTTGATGGACATTAAAGATCCAAAGCATGACAGGTGTCCTCACTGAGAATGGAGGATACATAGCCTAGCACCTGTCCTTCAAAGAATGAGAACATGAGGAGAATCACCTTGGCTAGAAAACTTAAGAAACCTTGTTGGTTAAAATGACATAAGCAACCTTTACAGAGGAGTTTCCGGGAGTCATTCATGGAAGAAAAAGGAGGAAGAAAGGCGCTTGGGCTTTCACAATAAAGAGAAGGTGACTGCTGCAGCCCAGGCATGCGAGGGGCTCAGAGGACCATCTCTCTGGGTGGAGAGAACTGAGTGTGTGGCTGAAGGAAGAGTTACAGGGAGGAAGACATGGTCAAGAGAGAGGAAACTGAGATCTCGGATAGGGCAAGAGTCTGGAGGAAACTAGGAGTAGAGCCAGCAGAACCTGGAGCAAGGATGGGAGAAGCAACATTGACAGAGGAGAAGTGCTTGTCCCGCGAGGACAGAAGCACATGGAGAGGCTGAGAACCTGCTGCTGGGCAGGCTGTGCTTCCCCCTGCCCCAGGACCGCCAGCACCATGAACATCCATGTGCTCACCTGAGCAGACACCTGGGACAGGCCCTCATGCTGGCAGCCCGTCGAGGTGGCCACCCCAGCAAACATGTGCATATGCAGGACCAGCGCATTCGACCCTCAAGCCCTCCTTTGGGGACAGTCCTGCTGAGTGTTTGTGCTGTACTCATTCCTGAAATCTGTGCCCAACTGCAAACGTCTCAGGTATTTCTCTAGATGATGTCCCAGCCAGAGCAGAGACCATCAGTCTCCAGACCCTCTTCTTGTCATGGCTTTGAATTGAAATGATCTTGCCAGCCTGTGCCTCACATGTTAAGTACTAACGAGCGCCTTGTGTCTGTGATGCTTTGAAGTTGTTAAATGGAGGTAGATCAGCAGATGAACACCCACTGGACAAATGTTCCATTACCCTCCAAATCCCCTACTGAGCGAAGGAGGCCTCTGCAAATCTAATTTGAAAGATTGGTTTGAAGCAAAGCTATGGCAAACTTCCCAGAGTCTTGTGGTTTTCTGGGTCCCTGACCTTGCATTTGTCTCTAGGAGCCACCTCAGCCGGGTGAGAGTGATGTCACCAAGCCTAGGCCACAGGGAAGCAACAGGCACACCTCTTTAGAGTCCTCTCATGGCTGGTAGTAAGCAAATCCTGCAGTCATCGTATTCATACCCACACCTATAAAATAAATGTGCAAGTGTGCACCACTCAGCTGATGTGCACGTGTCCCCACCCAGCTAATGTTACAGACCTGAGGTGCACGTGTCCCCATCCAGCTGATGTATGTGTCCCCACTCACCATGTGCATGTGTCCCCATCCAGCTGATATACAGGTGTGTATCCACCCAGCTGATGTACAAATGTGCTCCCACCCAGCTGATACCCAGGTTCGTCCCTACCCAGCTGATGTACAGATGTGTCCCCACCCAGCTGATGTACAGGTGTACACCTACCCAGCTGATACCCAGGTGTGAACTCACCAGTCTAGTTAGAAACCCCCATGTGCTGTCACTTATCAGGTGGAGGGTGAGCTTTCTAGGCTGTGCCAGAAATGAAGATATGAAAAGTCATGAAAATAAATACCAGGTCAAGGAAAGGTAAGAGTTGCCCAAGCAAGAGTTCCTTCTTCAGTTCTTTTATGAGTGACAAGCATTTTACATTTTGTGAGGTTTTCTTTAGAGATTCAATACATAGAGTACAGAAAACTAGGTGGGATTTTAATAACAGGATAGAAAGATTGGATGATTTTTCTAAAAGATGGGAGGGTGAAAGAAATAAAAACAATAAGACTAAAGTTACTGATAGATGATCTGTTTAGAGATAGAGCAGTGAGTATTGCATGAAGTTCTTTGCTGTCTTCTCATACCTTTGCCACATTCTGAGTAAATTTCTCTTGTGCTGTGCTTTGGTGAACAAGCATTTATAATGCATTAAAAATAAATATTCAGTGCTAGCCAAACTCATAAAGCCGAACAGGAAAGCAATTCTTTATATAGGAGTTTGATAAATAAGTTAAAAATAAGAATATAAGGTAGAACCTAAGTGCCAAGAGAAAATAGCTATGCCTTTTCGTTTTCTGTTTGTTTGATGCTTAGACTGGTGACCTCTGGAGCCTTGGGCTAGATGTGGATATGGTAAAGAAATGCCCTTCAGGTGCATCCGCCATATGCAATTCAACTGATCCAGAGTCCCTCCACCAAATAACCCTTTTACTGAGCACTTCCACTCAGGGCCACTCTTTCCTACCCTGATCACCCCAGCACCTGGTACCAGACATCTAAGGAGAGCTCCTGTACCCCAGAGCCTGCAGAAGTATTAAAAGTGGTCAATTCTGAAACTGTTTATTCTGTCTCAAGCTATTCTTTGCTATAAAAGCCAAATTGGAAGTTGTCCATGTTTTCTTCCTAATCCCTCTGCACCCTTACCAACCATGGTCCTTCCCTCTGTGGCCCTCCGTGGCATAACACAGCATGTCCCCTGTCTTGGATCTATGAGCCACAACTCCGGATCTGTGAGCCTCACCGTACCTGAGTAGTAATCATAGAGCATGTTTTAGAGCCGAGTGAGTGATGCCGAATGGTGAGGTGGAGAAGGAAGTGAGGCTTCCAGGGAGAGAGCATCCATCCAGCCCCGAGGACCATGGGAGAGTTTGAAGGCAGAGAGGAGAGAGTGCTGTGTCCACCGGAGCAATACCAGAAGGGAAGCCAGCAGAGTAGAATGAGATCCACTTCATGGAAGTGAGTGGAAGGGACAGTGCGGACTTATTTGGTGGTGTGGATGGTGGACAGTAGAGAGCCTGAATGTGTGCTTAAAGTCACCCGGGTCCTGAAATAAAATTCTGACAGACAACAAAGGAGGCAGATCACACGACTTCTAAGTGTCGGGTGTCATTATGTCGGTGGCTTTGTCTATTTTCACCACAGTCTCACGGGGAGTCTCATGAAAAACAAAGAACCTCAACATTGAGACAAACATGGTCAAAAGCAGATTCATTGGCACCCAGGTCTGATTTGAACGTTTATATTGCAGTTAAAGTGGAATTGGAGTTGCACACCAAAAGTTAAAGAAAGAAAAGATGGGTGAATGGGGGAGTGGATGGATGTAGAATGTGCAAGCATAACTACAAAGGCAGACAACATGGAAGGATTTCTCCTAACCAAAAGATTCAATGCCAACACGGGAAAGATCTGTAATACATCTGCACTTTGCCTCTTGAAATGGAATCCACATTATAAAACGTTCAGGAACATTGCTTCTTCCCCCTGCACATCCCATGATCCAGAATCCCAGTTCTGCAGTGGAAACTCAAGAGCCATCCTCTACATCTGCATCTGTTCTCCAGGTGAGGTGCCTTCCTCCACCTGCTCTAACTATTGGACACAGCAGCTTCCAGCAGAACGAATGGCTGGAGGAAAACAAGCTCTTGGCCTGGGTGGGGAGGAAAGCCAGAGATGTCAGGGCACATGTGCTGGAGGTTGCACTAGGCCACGTGGCACAGCAGGGCAGACAGGTGGCTGCTGTGCTGGAGCTGATGTCACCACTTCAGTGGTGTCTGGGCAGCAGCTCTGAGTCACAGCTGGAGGCTGTGCATGCTACCTGCACTCCATCACAGAGCCAGAGAGTGCACATTCTTTGACTTGTGTTCAGAACTCACCTGTACAAGTTGTAACATCTAAGTACTGCATGGTCATCTTTAACATTAGTGGCAAAAGTTCTGGGTCACTGTGGGTTTTAGAGTGGATCCGTGAGCAAATAATAACAAAGAAACTACAAAATATGGAAAATCAAAATACAGCCAAAGATAAATTCAGAGGCAGATTTATAGCCTTTGTTCATTTAATTATTAAATACAAATAAAAAAACCAAGCATGCCATTTGCTGTTACTAAAAATGTCAATTCCATTTTATATTTCTAGAACCAATAGGACTTAGAGTAGGAATAAGCAATAGTAAAAATAAAATCAGAAGGATGATGTATAGGAGACCTCGAATTTAAATCAATAACTTATAAACAAGAAAGTGTGAAGAACCAGAAGATATTGCATCGAGCTATTCAAGTTCCAAACAGTAAATCTCAACATTATATAAAATCATGCTTTTTTATTTGCACAAAATACGACCGAAAAGGGTTAATATGGCCAGTTTATAAAAACTTAAATTAAAAAGTAGAATTACTCGGAAAACCCTAACCCTTCTAAGGAATAAAGCCAAAGGTAATACCTAACTTATTGAATACCGTTGAAAATATAAAATACTCCCTGTGTTCCTGGTGATCAAATGACACCAAAGGATCATTTGCTATGGGCACGCCTCCAGATGAGCCCAGGTGAGGGAATGTCCACTTCTCCTGAAGAGAAGGATGTTGAGGGACCCTTTTCCATCCCTCTGTGCCTTGCTCTTGTGGTGCTCTGAGGGGTGGTACTGTGGGAATCAGCGCTCATTGGACCTCCTTTCCCTTTGCAGGGATTCTCTTCCACTAGGGGTCTAACACAGGGTCTGGCCAGCTGTTCTTGCTTCCTTCTTGGACCCACCTGTTCCCAGACTCAGTGATCTGAGTGCATTAAGCAGGGCATGGTGGACATAACTCGCTTCCTCTACTTGACAGCTGGGGGCTCTGTCAGGGCACAGCCCAGCATGTCAGCACAGGTGTGTGCGTTTGACACCCCCCACCCCCCGCCACCCTATTCCCAGGAATTTCTCACAGAAGGTCAGTACTATTTGGAACCCAGTCTTAGGTCTTCTACACGTCTAGATACCATTTTATTTTTAAAAATGCATTCTTCTTGGAAATGCTTGAATTCTAGCATCTCCTACAAAAGCATCTCTTTAAACATTGCCATTCCGTAGTACATTTCTGAGCTGCCTTTAGAATAGCATCACTGGAACCCCTGGGCTGAGGTTCAGGCCTCCCTGCTCTCACTGACATCTTAGAAGCTTTAATCCTCAGGGGATGTGGTTTGAAAACGATTTATCAGTTTCGCTTTGTTATGATCACACTGTTTTATCTAATTATTTCCTTGTTTTGAATATTAATTTTTTTTTTATTTCTAAGGTTTGGAAATCCTCTCCTTGAGTACATACCTGTTGCGTTCCGTAGCATGCACTTCGGTTTCAGAGCCTCTTCTCAGTGACTCTTTCACTCTATTACGGTTTTCAATACTTGTAAGCAAATTTAACGATCTGTTTGCATTGTTGTTTTAACTTTCTTTAGTCTCATACAGTTCATGCAGTTTTATCAGTTTGTTTCGTTATTTGTTTTTTCAGATGTCTCTCTGCCCAAGGCTATTTGTGACTCTCGTTTCTGAGCTCATCTTCTATGGAAAATTTCTCCAATCCAAAATAACTCTCCCCTATTAATTGGGAACTTATAAACATGTCCAGATGACTCCATGAATCAGTACCTGGGGCTCTTTCTTCCAGATGGACCAGGAAAATAAGATGTGCCCCTCCCCCAACACTTCACCTAAATCCTTTAAAATCTTTAATTTAAAACAAGGGAGTCATGGCTAGTTCTGGCTAGATCACTGCTGTCCTCTAGGCCCCAGCACCAGCCAGGGGACAGCAGGCACAGAACACATCTTTGTTGAATGAATGATGAATATACTAAGCACAGTCCCCCGATCCTCAATGCTTTAAAACAAAATATTGTATCTTCTGCAATGGCAGTTTATTCAAATTAAAATATACATGGCAACAGTATTTCACTTACGTAATGCAGCTATTCCACGGCAATGGATCCTTTGCCAAAGCTGTGTAACAAAGTGCCACAGCCTGGGAGGCTCAAACCAGAGAGGGATCACGGTTCTGGAGGATGGAAGTCTGGGATCAAGGCCTTTGGTTCCTTCTGGGACCCCGGGGGGATATGACCAGGCCTCGGTCCTGGCTAATGGTGGCTCTTGCAACCCTTGGTGGCCTGTGGCGTGTAGAAGCACTGTCCCAATCGCCGCTGCTCTCCCAGTGTCTGCGTCCAGATGTCTCCTTTCTGTGAGGACAACAGCCGTGCTAATCAGAACTCACCCTAGTGGCCTGCCTCCAGTTTGCTCACCTGTCAGGAGTCTCCTGAATGAGTTCACATTCTGAGGTTTAGGAGCCAGGACTTCAGAGTATGAATCTCAGGAGGACATTATCAAACCATAAAAGTCACTTCACTTTTTCTGTCACCTGTTCTAGTCCACGTCACAGTCTGAATGCTGCAAGGTACTGGTGGCATCCTAACCCAAGCATGGCTTCTGCTTGGGAAGCTGGGAATCCGCAGAGACAGCACGGTCAACCAAGAGCGGTGGCCTGTCCACACAGCCGCACTTACTGGGAAGACTGTGGGCGTCGCAGACCCCTTCCCTCCCGTTGTGAGGGTGATGTTTCCCTCTGGATTAAAGTCAATGCACTGAGAAGGGACTCTGGGATTTAGTGGAGTGAGAGGTGATGTAACCGCACTCTTGGACTTAGGAGGAGCTTGCCTTGTGCTCAGTCTCCTGGAAGAAGTTGTGACCGCCACACAGAGACAGTGCTCGCTAGTGATGGTTCAGGAATAACTGCTGCCCAAAAGCACTGGTCTGCTGCAGTGGGTAAGAGCACTCTTGCATTCCAGCTGAAGGGTTTTGGCTTTTGAGGTTATATTAGAAATAAACCAGGTGCTGCGGGTGGCACACCCCATTGGTGAGGTTGTCCTGATCTTTGAAAAGCATTTCACAAACCTGTACTTGGACAATATTGAGTTGTTGTGTTTGTAAGTATGAGGACAACCTCAATTTTCTCTCTATCTGTCAGATGGGTGGAAATGGAACAGAGAGAGATTTTATTTTTTAAGGCTATGCCACAGCCAGGAATTCCCAAGAATTTCCCAAGGAAACGAATAGTGGTAGATCCAACCTCTTTGCATCAAAAAATGTATATTTATTTGCTTTTTCACATGTCCAAAGCATGGGTTTGGGCAAGCGACTGATGCTCACAGTGATGGCTTTGAAACATGAGCCGAGTTCCTGGATGTGGGTTCCTGAGTTGGCCTGGGAGGCTTCGAGCAGCCTGCTTCCCCCACTCCGCATATGTCTGCTCAGACTGGAGAGGCTAAACAACAGAGGTTACTTCTCACGGATCCAGAGCCGGCAGATCCGTGATCAAGGCCCAGCAGCGCTCTGTGTGTGGTGAGGACACTTTTCCTGGCTTGCAGAGGGCCAGCTTCTCACCGTGTCCTCACCAGATATAAGATGTCCTCCTGTCCTGCTGGAATAAGGGCCTCAGCTCTACCAGTTTAGGACCCGCCTCTGTGACTTCATTCAACCTTTACCACCTCACAAGCCCCATCTCCAAATACCGACTGGAGTCTGGACTTCCACATAGGATTTCAGGGAGGATGCAAACATTCAGTCTGTAATATCCTGCTCTTAGTCCCCCAAAACACGTCCTTCTAACATGCAAAATAGATACATTCCATCCCAATAGTCCCCAATGTCTCAACTCAGTCCAGCGTCAGCTTAAAGTCTAAAGTCCAGCTTCTCATGTAAGTATGACCCATGTCAGATAGGGTGAGAGTCAAGGTAAGATCCACCCTGAGTCAGACTGATCTCCAGCTGTGAGTCCATGAGAACAGGCCAGCCAAGTGCTTCCAGAACACAGCAGTGTGACCCACACAGGAAGGACACTTCTGGGCTACGAGAGAGACATCAGAGGAAAGGCATGTGGGTCCTGAGCAAGCCCCATGCCAAGGGAGGCAGATCCCTCAGGTCCTAGGACTCAAGAATAACTTATAGGACTAAGAATAACCTGCCCTCCAGGTCTGGACCCCTGCACCCAAAGTACCAGATCCCAGGATTTAGAACCACCTTGACACCTTTTCAGGTTTCTTTCCTGGACCTATTCTTTTCTCAGTGACCAAACCCTGATTTTTAATTCAATACAACTAAAGACAAGTATTCCTCCCTCATTCCGATCTCACCAGACTTCAGGAGGTCAAGCCTCAGCCCAGGCAGATGCCCAAGTCTCCCCTAGCTTGGGAGGGGAAATTGGAATTGAGGAACACACGGAGGAGAACACTGTCAGAACGAAGGGAGACAGGGACCACCTCAGAAATTTCCTCCATCCCAAAAGCAAAGAGTGCCCCAGTCAGAGTCAGAGGAGGAGCAGGACGCTTCTGTCCAGAGCTGAGGCTGAGCGCGTTGGCATGTTACCCACAGTTCACACGATGAGCGCAGGGTCAACGGTGGGGAGAAGATAGCTAGTGGCCAGAGCCAGTCCCTTCACGTGGTCTGGGGCTGAGCCAGCTGTTTTAAAGCAAGCCTCCTGTGTTATCTCCCAGGGACTCCGGGCTCCTGGGGAGAGCAGGCCCACCCCCAGCTCCCAGCATTCCACGCTTGCTGTTGCATGTCACACTTCACACTGAAAAATGTCTCCATATTCAAGAATCTTAATGAAAGTCCTTAAAATAGTGCTAGAATTTTAAAACAGTCTCAGAAATCTGAAATTTATTGACTTATGCCAAATAATTAAAATAAGCCACAAGGATTTGACATGGATGTGTGAAGAGTTCAGCGCAAGGTTGACCAAAGACAGGTATGTGACATTCCAACAGGGAATCCAGCTGGTCGAGCATAGGCCAGGGCTCCCCATGCTGAACAGCGCATACGTAGCTCTTCTGCCTTTGTGTTATTTACTCCAGAACACGAAGTAAAATTGTCGAGCCAGGTAGTGAGCACTAGAGGGGTAAAGTGATTGAGAAGGTAGAATCTACTTCAGAGTCTACCACGTAGACACATAATGTGAGGCGAGCAGCTGTGCCCAGAGATGGGCAGCAGGAGAGAGAGGACACGGTTATGGAGGGTACTGAGTCTGCAGCACTGGCACCCTTGACGTTTGTCTGCCATGCAAGGCCACAAGCACTGCAGCAGAAGCAGGTACAGAGAGTTCTGGAAAAGATCTGCTGAGACGCACCAGGCCCACACCATCCAGAATCCACTTCTCACTGAGGAACCACCGCAGAGAGTGAGAGCTGAGGAAGGAGGTGGTGACTCTGATGACTGTGGAGGACTGTCTGCCCAGGGCCAGCCTCCTGTGAAGAGGCCCTCTCCAAGCATCCTGTTTTCACAGCCCCTCACTGTCCTGAGGATTATGGAATGTCCACTGCATAGCTATGGAACGGCCCAATGCATGTCCTTGGGAATCATTCTTTCTCAAGTATTTGCTGTGGGAAATTGACAGGGATCAGAAATAGAAAATTATATTTACACGAAAAAAATTCAGTGAGCAGACCAATTGTGCACATCCCTACCATGCTGTTTAATACTCCAAAGATTCTGAAGAACATTCTAGAAAAAAAATGGCCGTAGGAACTATGCAGAAATCATGGAGAACAGAATCGCCACAAAGCATTTCCACATTGAGGTCCAAGTCAGTTAAGCAAAGAACCTCTCCTTCTATACCATCTAAAGGGGCCTCAGAGGCAAATGCCCACTGTGCAGATGAAGGTGGTCTGTGACCCCACCCACCCCTCCTGTCAGTCACTAAGTTCTGCCCACCCTCCTGTCAGTCAATCTCTGTACTCCTTACACAGCAGGTCCTAAGGTGAATATATGTGTGCTTCTTTCCTGCCTTTCTTCTTTCCCTCCCTCCTTTCTTTTCTCCCCACTGCCCCAGTGACCTTCCTTTATTCTCCATATTTGAACTCAAATGGTGTCCTCATTTCCCCTAGCTACCTAAAATAACAAAAGAAAACAAAAGCAAGATTCAAACTTGGAACCTTCCCTGCTCCGGGCTTCCTCGGGATGTAGGAAGAGGTCTCCACACCACTCCTAAGTGATGCCAGTCAAACGCCCAGAGTTCTCAGGAAGCTCTCATCTCCACCAAGAACTTGAATTTCACTTCTGGACACAGGGCTCTTGTGGACACTGTCTCAGAGCGTGAGTTCAGTCTTCCACATTGAATGTCAGCACTGAGAGTGTTGAGACATAGATCCCCAGTTCACCACCCCAGCTGCCCAACTGTCCATCTGGATACCTTCAGCTCCAGTGGCTGGACCCTTCCAACTCAGTAACTCAAAATTCCCGAGTCTGCCCACAGGTGCCTGCTGTTACCAGCAGCAGCTCTCAGCCAGTGCCACTGACTTTCCCTCAGGGAAAGGAGCCCAGGCTGGGGATGCAGCTGCCACCCCCTGTCCTGCCCTCTCCATCTTCCCCTCCCTGTTTGTTGCTGAGAGCTGAGCCCATTCTCCACAGAACAGTGGGGGCCCACCACACTGACCAGCTGACACTCAGCACCCTGACCCTGCACCCAGTTTTCTATAGGAAGCACTTGGTCTCTGTTCCTTTATGGAATGGGCTCTGTCCTTGCTGGGGACACCTGTGGTTCCACTATGACCCATGACCATGTGTGTGGGGGGGGGGGTGTGTGTGGATGCGTGTGCAAGTCAGGATTTTAAGATGAGTATGAATGAAGGTTTCCTGTGACTGCTCATGGCACCTACCCAGGCTTTGCTGATAATGAAACTCACTCTCGGTCTCTTTTCTGTCTGGCTCATTTCAAGTTCAAGCCCAGGAGATAAAGGAAATAGCCAGTTCATGGTCCTGTAACTCTAGCCTCCTGCAGAGGACACGTGGGCTCCTGGGCCACAGATGGACACATCAGTCAGCACAGTGGTCATGGAGAGAGGACTCCAGCTCTGGCCTGGCCTCACAGTGTGCTCTTGGCTCCTAGCCAGCCTGGGTCACATGTAGCCGTGGTAGTGACCAGGCTGACCTCCCAGGCCAGACACAGCACTTACCTTGGCCTGAATGAGGCTGGCACAGCATCTTCTGAAGCAGGTGTTGGTTCAGAAATCACATTATAGGTGAAACATACTGATGTTCTAGTACAAGTTCCCTTGGACACAGGCAAGTTCTCAGCCCTCTCTACATTCTAAAGCCACTGGGATACACATTTTTGTTCCCTAATCAGATCTCCTAAAAGACAGGTAATAAAAAAAAATGGTAAACACACACTTAGCACTTACTTCTTTTAGACATTAGGCAGGCCCAAGATCCAAAATATCAGGCTCTATTCCTGGTCACCTGCAAAGGTCACCTTCTGAGGAAAAGGGTCTTTGCAGATGTGTGAAGTCAAAGATCTTGCGACAGGGACATTATCCTGGATTATTTGGATGGACCCTAGATGCAGTCGTGAACACCCCTCAAAAGAGAGACAGGAAGTTGTGACTCTTCCCAGAAGAACAGGTCAGCAAGCCACACAAACAGAGGTTGGGGTTATACTACGCCAAGCCAAGGAACAAGGAGAGGCCAGAAGCAGATCTTACCCTACAGCCTCTGTGGACACCTTCACTTCAATCGCATGGCATTGACTTTGGACCCCTGACTTCCAGGACCTTTGGCGAATATGACTGTGTGCTTGTGACACCAAGTTTGGGGTCCGTTGTTGCAGCTTCCCAGGAAACAGATGGCACTGCTGCGAGTGCTCAAGAAACGGGCTCATTCAGTCCTCATCATGACATCACAGGTCCGCTCCATTATCACCCCACCAGCCCAGATACAGGACTCTGAACCCAGAGATGGCAAGCCACTTGCCCATACCCACTAGGGAGTCCCAGAGCTGGAACCATGGCCAGTCTATCGCCTCAGAGCCCCAGAGCCCTGGTGGCAGGGCAGGCCAGACTGACAACCCCATGCTGCCCCTTCTGGGGGCTATGGGAGTGAGCTGTGCAGGACCTAGTGAGGATTAAGGCTGCTGCCCATCCAGGCACACCCTCCCTCTGCCCCCTCCAGCATGGATCTGCCTTTCTGCACCCAGGACTACCTGGTGCATAGATGCCTCACAGGCTAGAGTCACACATCAAGGCTTCCGTGTGTAGAGCCTCAAGAGCGACATGGCGGGTGTGGCCGGTGAGTGGCTTCCCAGGAATGCGGCCTTATTCAGTTTTAGGGTCAGAGCTCTGGCCTGAACCCCCCAACAGACTCCTCACTCCCAGTGGGCAGGAAGCACACCTTCTACAAGGAGATCTGAACTCCAACCGGGCAGGGGTCCCTTCCTGCTGTGGCTTCCTTGGCCTTCCCCGCAGGGACTGCCTAGTGAAGTTCTCTTCCATCTCTGCAGAGCTACGGTCGAGCTTAATCATTCCTTATGTTAAACTTCCTCTGTTCAAATCACTGTGTGGTTTCTGACTCCTGACTGGACCTCCTGACAGATTCAAAGGCAACTGAAACAATGGATGCCCTGACTCCAAGCCAGAGTCCCTGCCCCGTCTCCTCTCAGAGGGGCGTGGAGAGCAGTGTGGGCATCAGAGACGGCTTGGGGCAGTGGGCTCGGCACATCCGTCACATCCAGCACACCACGCAGCTGCTGACAGACGGCTAGTGTGAACTCCTGCTGAGTCAGGGGAGGCCAGCTGCACATTCTGACTGGCCTTAGGACCTGCTCCTCCTGTCCACGGAGCAGACACACTTCCAGGTTCTTCCCCAGAAGGGGACGTGGTTGAAGCACACACCTCTCTCCACATCTCCTTCTTTGTGCCCTGGGAAGCAGGTGGCTCATCTAAATGAGTGGTTTGGGAGAAAGAGATGGCAGCGCCTTCCCAAGGTTGTTCTCCTTGGGAGGGTGGCTCTGCCCTCGCATGCCCACCCTGAACTAGGAACCAGGAATAACCCCACTCAGTGCTGCTGACCCCGTCTGAGAAGACACTCCCCAGCTCCCAGGCTCTCACACACTTGCACATCTACTGGGGACATGGGCAGAGAAAGGGCCTTGGGTGAGGAGGGCCTTGGGTGAGGAGGTTGCCATGGGAACTTCAGGGGATGGAGCTGACCCACACCTGAGGCAAGGGGACACCAGCACTTTAGGGGAATTTTGCTCTAGTCTGTGCACACACAGAAGAGTCTGAACTCGGCGAGGGCCCAGGCCTGGTTCTCACTCGTTTAGGGCTTCCAAGACCAGTTCTTGAATGTCCATGAAAGCCTAGTTGTCTGGGGCTTTCTGGCCTTTCCAACTCCATAGAGCCGGTAAAGCAGAACACTGTTTCAGACGTACCTGTGCATCCCAGGTGAACTACTAGATGGATTTCACACTAGACTGACTCACCTACATCCAGATCTTGGTCCACAGCAGCACCCCCAGACTCTCAGCCCCCATCCTGAAAACCTGCTCCCAGGATATTGCAGAGGTGCCACCCAGGTGGGGACAGGGTGGTGGGGCTGGATGATGACATGCTGGCTAGAGAGAGCCAGTGGGCAGGCTTCCTCACAGAAGGCAATGTGCCCTGGAGGTCTTCTGGCTCCCAGCAGGGCTCCTGAGGGTGAGTAGGAGGTCGAACTCCGGGGGGGGGGGGCTGCACAGGGTGCACAGGACCACACTCTCTTGGCCTTGGGTGATGTGCTGAGACAGGATATTGCAGGTGTGCTGAGAGGAGCTCCCTGACCCCCTTGTGCACATGTGCTGTGCTCCGGCTGGTGTGAGGATGCAGCAAGTGGCCCGCCCACTGCTGAGCCCTCACAGCTCAAGTCTATAAAATGCACAAGCCGGCGGGAAGGCTGCAGGGGACCTGACCGCCATGGCCCCAGCACGGCACCGTGGTCACTTTCCACTCAGGAAGCACCTCTGAGGGAGGAGAGCTTGCAACGCCCTCCGGGTAAGCTGAAGCCACTCTGGTCCTCCCCAGAGTCAACATCTGCACTGTGTCCCTGTGGTTTCTTTCAGTGACAAGCTCTCAGCCACCACAAACTGGCTCAGCCTATGGGTGTCTTTCTAGGAAAGGACGATCTCCTTTCCCTGTCCCTCCAGCCACAGACCTCAGACACCCGTTTCTCTCATTCGAAAGCCCAGGTGAGCAGAGCACTTGGATTGACTGGGGAAGAGTGGAGGCCAGCCTCCAGACCCTGGCCCACCGCTGTGCTTGCAGGACCTGGCAGGGAACATTGCTGACGCTGGTCGTGTGCTCCCCTGCTGAGCGCCACATTTGGGGTACTACTAGGATGAGCAGGTATTTACTGAATCAGAAACCAGCCAGACTGGGTGCTCCTGAGCACACTGGAACTTGTTCAAAACCACACGTGGTGCCAGAGACAGAAGCACACACTGGAAGGAGAAGCAGCTGCTGACTGAGCAGAGAGCAGCTCAGCTGTGTGTACTCTGGCCCAGGGCACCTGAGAGGCATCGCCTCCGTCCTCTGGCCCAGGGCACCTGAGAGGCAGCACCTCCGTCCTCTGGCCCAGGGCACCTGAGAGGCAGCAGCTCCAGCTCCTCCAGGTGAGCAGCTCTCACGCTTCCCACTCCCCTCTGCTCAGGCTTCCTGGTTGGCCTTTGCTCTCACATCTGCCTCTGTGGCTGCCGGTGCCACCCAACCGTGAACCACTCCTACCCCTGGATCTGCGCCACTGCGCTGCCAAAGCTGGGGCTCCCGTGGCCCAGCTCTGCTCCCTGGATTCCCAGACGCCTTGCCTGGCGCCCACTGGCATCTGTAACCCCACCGGGCCTCTGCTGGGTCAGGGCCTTTCCTGGGATCTGACAACTCTTCTCCTTTCTGGTCAGTCTTCCCTGAAGTGTGACCAAGGTGAAGCCCAAACAATTCAAAGCACATGGACGCATGTGAGCTGAACAGCTTCAATCTGCTTGGTGTTCTGCCTGAGAAGGTCCAGGTCCCTGGGCCGCGCTGACTGCTGAGGTGTGGAAGAGAGAAAGGCACCGAAATCCTGTGTCCACGATTGACAAGCAGTCTATGGGGGGGAGGGCCACCTTTTCTGTGCCAACCTCTGTCTCTGGAGAGACAAACAATGTCATTCCTCCAAACGCTAGCACACCAAAGTACGAGGGGAGGGCTCATGCTTTCTACCTGTCATGTCAGCAGGGCCATGGGAAGGGTTGAAGGTTTCGGCTCTCCTATCACTGCTCCAGGGGAGAGAGCCCTGGGTTTTCCTGAATATCATGAAAGGAGAAAGGGAACCTGAGTGTAGACCTGTCCATCCTCCAGGTGACCACTAGGTACTGACCTACCATGTGCTGGGCATCTCTGTGAAGGCACAGCAGGGGACAAGCCATTCAGAGGAACTCAGGCAGAGAAGGAGGTAGCCAGCAATGGCCCATCGCAATTCCAGGTACCAGAAGACAATAAGGAGAACAAACTAGGATGAGGAGAGGGAGCAACCACCCTTCTAGGAAATGCAGATCAAACCATGGCTCAGAAAAGAAAGCCCCCCACCGGCGCTTGCCATGAAGGTGGGTTTTCAATGCCTGAGTGACCCAGAGCCTTCCCTGCCAAGGGGGGATGCGCAGTGTGGAGAAGCGCCACTGCATTCCTGTTGATTTACTTTGTTTTCACTACTTCATGCTTAGTGTATTTTCAAATTCCAATCATGTTACAGGAGGTGATTGGGTTTGAATGCTTATCAAGCTGGATTTGGTGTAAGGATGTTTCAGAAACACTCATCAAATTAATTAGTTCTTTTTTTAATAAAAAAATATATTTTTTAGTTGTGAATGGGCCTTCATTTTATTTTATTTATATGTGGTGCAAATTAGTTCTTTTGTGAGGACACATGAGAAAGCTAGAAACTGAGACACTTTTATTTTGATTATTAAGGTTTGAAAACCAGACATTCAAGTTTAACACCAAATTGTAGCTCAGTCATCAGGGAAATTTGTATTGTAGTTATATTACAAACAATTTTCTTCATAAAAGAAATATGAATAATATAATTAGACATACTCTCATCTTAGTTTGTAAAGTGGTATCTTCTGGTTACTAATTTGGAATTTCATAATTCGGGAACTTGAATTTTTTTCATCTCTAGAAGATAGAGTGGGACAGCTGAATTAAATTGCTCAAAGATGGAGTCATGGTGCTAACCAGCCTTCCGTGTCCTGGTCTCCATCTGAAGCTGTCCCAGGGCACCCAGCCCAGCAGCGTCCAGTGTTGAGACATGGCCATGGGAGGAGCCTTCCGCTCTGCAGATCACCACGCTCTTCTGGATTCCTCTGCAGAGAGCAAGCCCGGGTTCTCCTCTCCCACAGTTCTTGTGAATCTGATGGGCAGCACTTCCACTTGCTCAAGGTGTTTACCAATGGCATGCCATCTGGAAGAAGTGACTCAGACTTGTTATAGGGATCGGTTGCAGTCCCTGGTCACTGGGATGCCAGAATGCGAGGCTCCTTTCCAGAGATGCAGTCTTCATTCTGGAGATCACTGGAACTGTCCCCAAGTCCATCAGCTGGATTTGGAAGCAAGAAGACTAAAAGGATTTTAGTCAATTTCTCAGATTCTCAGCTATGAGTGCATCAGAATACAGATTGTGCCATTTGTAACACAGAATTTGAGTAGGATTTTACTTCACTTTCCTGCCTTGTCTTCCCTTTCTGATCCTTGAAAATGTTATGGAAAATATGAAGCATACTATTTGTATTAACATTTTTAGTTAAACATGTATATGCATAAGTAATATTTTTTCAACAATTATCTTGGTTCTTTTAACATGTCAACAGTTAACTAAATTCTTGAGTTATGGTTTATCATCCTAAATGACAAACACTACTCACCTAATATTGAATCTCCCCAAAGATAAACAATAAACAGGTGGACCTTTCAAAAGCTAGGAATAAAGCAGAAGAAGAATTGAGCATGGAGTTCAAGGGAGTTCATGTTGTCCCGGGGAAAATTAATGGCAGGACCCCCAGCCAGAGCTCCTGAAAGCCCCTTGGTCAAGGTGACCCATGAAAATCCCATGAGAATCCCTTCTCCTGAGCAAAACAAATCACCAATGAAATGATGAAGCCAGCCTGCCCCAGACTCCTCCCCTGGCACAGCTGCCAGGTCCCAGTGGGGACACTTCTGAGACAGAAGAGCTGTGGTTTGACTTTGTCATCCTGAGTTGTCTCTGGAGACACAGGGAGAGAGACAAGCTGCCCCATAGGCAGCTCATGTCCCGGTGGCCCTGCCCAGCATGCTGGGACCTGAGCCCAGCCCCACCATCCTTGGGACAACTCCCTCTAAGGTGTCCCCTTTCATTCTGGAGGTCGGAGAGGGTGGGGAGGAGGCTCAGGGCAGGACCAGGAGGGAACAGGAGATAAAAACGGAGGCGAGAATCTGTAGAGAATGATTTACTCCTTGAAGAAGGACTCGTGGGACTACATATGCAGTAAAGTGGAGTAAGTTAAAGGAGGATCAGCTCTCTGAAAAACCCGAAAATAAGTTTTAATAAAAATTAAAAAATAGAAAAAACAAAAGAAAAGGAGATGGAATCCAGGCAAAATAAACCATTCTAAAAAGATAGGAACTCTTTCCCTGGAAAACAGAAATTAAAAATTTGCCTTAAGAATAAGATAACACAATAGAACATTTACAGTAAAACACAGAGAACCATTAGGCAAAAATGACTTCCAAATAAAAGCAACAGCAATAATTTTACAAGTTCTATCAAACCTTGGAGGAACAGATAATTGTAACTTGTTTTAAAATCTTCCAGTTAATTGTATGAAGTTCAGGGCTGCCTGTGGATCACAGTCAAAACATGCTGTGCAAAGAAAAAATACCAGGTGGAAGATGGAATTTATGATAAATCCACCTTTAAATTTAAAGAAGTTGCTTTAGTAGATTGCACACAGGATTGAAGCTTGCACACCAGGAGACGGACAGGAGCAGAGGGAGGAAAGGGCCCCTCAGCCCCTCTGGGGGCGAGGAGCTGCCTGCCCTCAGCTCCGCACAGCAGCACAGTGGGTGATTCTCGGGAGGGGGCTAGGACGAGGGCCAGGCACGCCTGTTTCCCTCTGCACCTGCCCACACACCTGCCTGCTGGAGAAGCCCTCCTGGGAATATTACTGCCCATCTCCTCTCCTCTGCAACTAGGGCCCGTGCCTCTCTCTGACCGAGGAAGCAGGGCTCCTTTCAGCAGAGTCTGGGAGCACAGGCATGGGGATGTGAGCAGTCAGAGCTGCGCTGGTGGCGCATCCCCACAAATCCCAGCACTCCTGACGGGGCAAACAGCTTAGCCTCATAGAAAGACGACCTAGACTTTCCTCAGAAGAGTCCTCCCAGGAATCTGCTTGAAAGTTAGAGCCCTGGGATGTCCCCGACCACCCCTGGTCATCTGCAAATAACGCAGGGATGCTAGGACTTCCCAGACAGGCTCCACGCACTCAGGCAGCAGAGCGGCACCTTCTGGGAGCTGAAGGAAGGCAGCCTGTCTCAGGACTGTGGGAGAAATAGTAAGTAGATGTTAGGGTTTAGATACCAGGTGTCCCCAAAAGCTCACGGGTGAGACAATGCAAGAACATTCAGAGAAGAAATGACCGGGTTATGAGAGCCTTAACCCAATCAGTGCGTGAATCCCCTGCTAGGTATTAACAGAGTGGTTTCTGAAAGGCAGGGAGGGTGCGGCTGGAGGTGGGGGCTCCCTGGGGGCATGCCTTTGGGGTATATATTTTGTATGTGGAGAGTGGAGTCTCTCCTGCTTCCTGATCATCATGTGAGCTGCTTCCCTCTGCCACACTCTTCCACCATGATGTTAGGCCTCACCTCGAACCCTGAGGAATGGACCTAGCTGTCTGTGGACTGAGACTTCTGAAACCATTAGCCCCCAAACACACTTTTCCTCCTCCAAAATTATTCCTGTAAGATCTTTTAGTCACAGAAGCAAAAAGCTGACTAAAACAGCAAAATCCCCCAAGTGGCTACTGTGAAGGGCCATTGGTGACTGCAAAGAGCATTCACACACGCACGCACGCACACACTCACGCGTGTCACACACACACATACACACACACACACATGAAGCTAATGAAGCTTCAGTTGGGGGCTCTTCACTTGCACTGACCATTTCTAAAGTCCAGAAACAATTTCATATTTTTTCTCTTAAATTTACAAAAGCAGCATGTATTTGATGTCACAATCCCAACAGCATAAAACGTGTCTCAAGAACAGCAGCTTCTGCTTCCCAACCTGGCACCACACACACCTCTTTCTATTCTCTAAAAACTCCCTTAGAATTAAAAAAAATCAAATAGCAATATACACATTACTTGATAACTTGCTTTAAATTACAGATAAAGGTATATGCACACTAATAACATACACTCCAGCCAAACACTACACACACCTGCAAGCTCACTCATGCACAAACAAACCTTTCTGGGTGGAGCACTTCCATCGCAGAACTCCATCTCAGAGGCCAAGCACACCGTGCCTGCAGAACCATCAGCCTCCCACAGACACAGAAGGTCCTCACTGTTTTCCATCCCAGCCCCTCACTGGGAACCACCTGGCTGATTGTCTTCCTGGTTGTTTTAGTCAGCTTTTTCAATTCTGTGACCAAAAGACCTGACAACTTGAAGAAGAAGAATTTTATTTTGGCTCACAGTTTCAGAGTCTGTAGTTAGCTGTCTCCTCTGATCTGGGCCTGAGGTGAAGCTGTCTCCTCTGATCTGGGCCTGAAGAACTTCAGGCATAAGGGTGTGGCAGAGGAAAGCAGCTCAGGACATGGCATTCAGGAAGCAGATAGAGCTCTGATCACCAGGAACAAAATACAAACCCCAAAGGCACACCCCACTGACCCACTTCCTCCAGCCATAACCTACCAGCCTGTACTTACCACCTAGCTAATCCATATCAGTGGATTAATCCACTAGTTAGGTCAGTGCTCTCATAAGCTAATCTTTTTCACCTTTGAACATCCTTGTATTGTCTCACACATGAACTTTGGGGGTCACGTTCCATCTAAACCATAACACCAGGTTTGACTCAATCTCAGTGGCTCATGAAATTGTCCCAAGGAGTTCTACAAATCTAGACCCCACTCACACTCAGGACCTCAGGTTCTAGTGATAGCCCAACAACAGGTTGTTTCAACCCACCATTCTGAGGGTGGTGAGGGTTGAGAATCATGGCCCTGTGAGTCTTCTCATGGGAGGACATTAGGCCCCATGCAGGGGTCCCTCTAGGAGGGGAACACCTGTGGGTGATACCAAGACTTTTCCTTAGTGCTGATCTGGAATCTTCCCTGTTATTGATAGGACCCATGCACTCAGATCTCTGGGTGGTACCAAGCATCTACCTAGTGATAGTCTGGAATCTTCTCTTGGATGGGAAGGACCCATGCACAGATCTCTGGGCAGTGTCAAACCTATTTCTAGTGGTGATCTGGAATCTTCTCTTGGGTGGAAAGGCTCTGTGCACAGGTCTCTGGGGGGTACCAAGTATACTCCTAGTGATACTCTGGACTCTTTCCTGGGGTGGGGAGGTCTCATGTGCTCAGGTCTCTGGGTACACAGGAAAGGGAAATGTCAGCCACCTTCCTAGAAGCTAAAGCCATCTCCCCATGTGCCTCAGGACCTCCTCCTAGGCTGCTGGCTTCCAGCTACCTCTCTGGATCTCACTGACCAGGTTCTGCACCTGTCCATCTCTGAAAACCCTCAAGGGAGACCTCTAAGTTTCTCCAGCAGTTGGACTTAGTCACAGAGTCTCCTCCCTCAGGCTGTGGAATGGAAAGATGACCGTGGACAAATATTTGTGTTTTTCCTCAACATTCTCCCCTGATCTACAGAGACCTTATTGGCGCAGACCATCCTGGTTCCCCGCTCTGCTGTAAGGTGTGCCCATACACTGGTACCTTAAACAACAGAAACTTATTGCACCAGGCGCAGTGGCGCACGCCTGTAATC